>JBAJNP010002102.1:0-51718 GCA_036877545.1 Yasuhikotakia modesta | reverse complement strand
CATATAGTGTCTGGGAATAAATCATAAACAAATCAAGTTGTGCCAATACATAAAAATTTGACAGTAGTTACTAACTTTCCTTAGAGCAGGTTGGTATCGTCATTTATCTCCTAAGAATGTTTTGTTCTTCAATGTAAGACAAGATCAGTGGAAAAACTCAGATTCTCCCCAAAATTTATAGCATCTGACTCTTTGATATCCAGATTTGTTGCTTTGTTTGTTGTGGAGACAGAATTGCAAGCTTTGAAAGTAAATCTGTTTTCTAAAGAAAGGATTTTATTCTTTCTGGCTTTGAAAGTCATAGTCACTTGTGTTATATATTTTGAATTGTTTTGGTTATCAAATCATGTTGAAAGCTTTTGTTAAAAAGTCTCTCATGGCAGTTTGCCATCAGCAAGATTTGTAAATTGTTTGGATTTTTGTTTGAGTGCAGTTATATTTTGTCTAAATATTTGGCTCTTTTGCTTAAGTGACAAATGTTGTACAAATTCCCGTCTGCTGTTGGTCAATTCAGGTCATTAATGAACCTCAGACTCTAATGCTGAGGCAAACTGTTTAACCACAAAGAGGATATATGTGAGGCTTGGCAATGTCTGTTCAGTTGAGGCGTAGCACTTTATAGCTTTGCTCCAGTGCACAAATATTGGCATGCTTTTTTAAATTTAATAATAATTGCAAATGTTTAATTCATCTCTGTGTATTACCCCAGCATCATAGAAGAATGAGGTTTCTGTCTCTGTCTTTGCTATATTTGCAGTGGGTTTGATTTTTGCTGAGTATGGTTGCTCAGGCTTGTGCTCATACGTATCAGTCCTTTCTTCCAATGCCAGAAAAGTATTTTTTTCCTGAAGACCTCACAGATGGCAGTGCTCCCAGATTTGAGAAGGTTTCTTTGGAAACCAAATACAACATTGTGGTTGGAGCCTAAATTGTTTTAAAGCCATAAGCACTGAATGGCCTACAAAGGCTGACTCTAGAGATGAGCTGAGTGAGGGCTTTCTGATGCAGGATGACATTGAAGAGTTTCTCCTGTGGGCCAGTGAATGGAGGATTGTCCTATACTTTAGATCAATGACTGGACTCAGTTTGATGTTTATTATAGAGTTGTTATAGTTTTGATAGATTTCTATGTGTTGTGCTTGCGATTAAGTTTGAAGTAGTTTACACTTCACAATTGTTTATGTTTGTGTTAGTTTTCCAGTATTTTAGATTTGTTTTTAGTGCAGAAACATTAACTTGCATAAACAGATATGATTATAAAAATATTAAGTTAGTATTTTTTCCAATAATATTTATTTGTTTAATTTTGCTAGTAATTTTATTTATGGTAACGTTCTGAAAATGTTTTCAGTTGGTTTTAGTTTTTGGTGAGAATAATTACACTGATCTTTACCTTGTCTGCCATATTGGATTGAAACATCAAATACATCAATATTCCAGGATGTGATGTCAGCTATAATATATATAGATATAAAGCTTATATATAACAGTGTCTTATTAGTATCTGTGGGACTGGAAAATGTGTTGATGACTTTAATGAAGCTACAATGAAGTAATTTCTGCATGCCATTCTTTCGATAAGCCACACCTCCTGCATTAGTGCTTGCTAAAAAATCTACCAGTGGATATTTCTGTAACTCCAGAGCACTTATTTCTAGACAAATAGTAATTTGCTGTTTCACAAAGACTTAAAAGTCTTAACTTTTTTGTTGTTAGATTAGCGGCATTTGTAGCTTAGCAACACTATTAAAATCAATTGAAAGTCATGTTATGCAGTTGCTGCCTATGAGTGTTCAGAATTGGTCTCTTTTGTGGTACCATGATAGATACTGCTTGAGTTCTGCATGAATGACCAGCGGAATAAAATTTAACTGCAAAATTCAGGACACAGTTTTCAGGGTTAGTTTGGAGATGTGGTCAATGGCATGACTGCTTAAAGGGCAGTCAGTGGAAATGCACAAAAAATGAATTTCTACCATAATTTAAATTTCCAACCTTTCCACTTGCTTTGACGTCAAAGTCATTTCAAAACAAAAGTCATTACAAAAGTCTTTTCATATCTGGAAACAATCAAAAATAACCTAAAGTGTAAATGACCCAATAATGTCAGGACACATAGTCTCATGTTGAGATGAAGGCTGACGTATGTGTATGTGTGGGTTTGTGAAGGTCAAACCTCTAAAAATGTTTGTTTAAAAAGTTTTCTGTTAGGGTTAGGATTATAGGGTAGGTTACGGTTAGGTTATATTGTGTATAAAACTGTTTAAAAACAATAGAAGTGTGCGTGTTTGATTCCACAGGAGTCACACAGCCTATTGTTCATGAGACTCAAGTTCTGTAATCAGTTAAATTTCTTGCCCTGCCTTGTCCCATAATATAGACTCTAATTTTAATTTGTATGCTGACTATATTCTTCATTCTGTAATCCACATCTCATAATCACCTAACTAACAGCAGCCTTTGGCATCAACCACAGACTACTGAATGGAAAAGGAACAAACCTGAAATTCTGTCAGAAGGGAAAGTAAGAAGGGAATTTCGTTATGCAATCAGAGGAGTCTTGATAACAGATAATGTAGGGAACATTGCAGACCTGGTGCAAGCCCTTGAGAAACCCACCACAGAGGAGCCTGAGCTCATCTGACCTCAGTTTCCTGATGAAGTTCATCTTCTGCTCCAGACTTGATCTGGCTGAATGATTGACTGAAAGATTGCTCAGTGTTGCATATAGTTAAATGTTCCGTAAACAGTCTGCTTGAGTTAAGCCCATATTTTCATTTCTTTATTCTCACAAATGTGCAGGAAAGCAGTGTTTGAAACAGCAGAGTTTTTGATGGATGCTCTGGAAAGTTGGACCGTTGGTGCTCCAGGCTGCTCGGACTTTCCATGCGCTCAGGCTTCTCGGAACCAGGAATGCTGAGACGTCAGCTGGGAAGTGGCTTGATGAGACAAATGCATTTATTTTTATAACTAAAGCGCTTAATCAGACCCAAGTTGCCAGTGTTTGTTAAATAAACTACACAGAGGGATTGAAAATACTTTAAGTTTCTCCTGGCTGTGTAGTTCTGTTGTTTGTGCTCATCCATGGTTGCCAAGTATTTGCTTATTAATAAAACCCAGCAGAGTTTTCCATTATACCTAAGTTTTGTTGAGTTCTTTAGTCAAATTGAAGAGTGTTTATGGTTTCTTCAAAACAGAGGGTGAGTAGTTTGCCTTTTAGGAATTGCGTGTGCATTTGTGAGTCAGTGTGCCTGTCTAAATGTACATCTAGGGCTAATGTGTTGTGTATCTCTGTACAAAGGCTCTGTTGTGTTAAAGCTGCCATTTGTAACTTTTGTGAGTAAAAATACAATTGAAAAACCAATTGAGAAAGTACTCACATTGTTAAATTCCTAATTATAATTTGTAAATTAAGTTGGATTGTATTTCGTTGGAATTGTCAGTTTGATTTTTAACTTGTAAATGAAGTACAAAACGTAACCTGTAGTTACGTTTTGTAACCTGAAGTACAAAACGTAAAAAATGGTGATTTGAGGGGCAAAAGTTACAGACTTCAGCTTTAACTGTGACTGTTGAAATGTTAAACCTTCTACAAAGGCAACAGCACCATGTGTCCGTGTTTCAAACACCACATATTCCCATAGCTGGGCTGTTGTTTATCCATACTTGATGTAGCACTTGATGTAGTGTATGAACTTTCTCCGAAGATACAGAAGTGAATGGCAGTTGAGCTTTAAAGCTAAGCATAACATAATCACACAATACTAGTGAAGCAATTTACAGTATATGCATTCTGAACATGAATTATCTTTTAAGATGCACTACCATTGCTTATGACTTCTAAGGAGTCTTCTGATATCTCAGTCCTACGACAGTGTCCTTGAAGGGTAGCATTTTTAGAAAGGGGAGGCGTAACTAATTCAAGGGCTAAATCTGGTGGAAGTTTCAGAGAAACTAACATGCCTTACAGTGTCTTTTATATAATTGCATATAACATCTTTTCTGGAAAAATGCTCTTATTTATACTGTAATCCATAATCCAGATTTGAAGTAGATTTTGTACAAGTATATTTTGAACAATATTCTAATTCTAGTATAATGTATAAAAAATTAGATGTCTTGCATATTAGCAAAACATAATTTTATTTGTAAAGTGTAGTCAATGAAAGTAAAAGAAAGAGAACAATGGAACTGATACTTTGCACAATTAGTATCTGATATTAAATAATATCCCTTCACTGCAGTCTTTTAGAGATCCCTCCATGAGGCAGGGGTTTCCTCTCAACACTGAGACGTTTGGTAATGCATTGGGAGAGCAGTCAGTCAGTGTCTGGGTGACATACAGAGACTGTAATGCAGTTTGTCTGTGTAAATGCAGGTGATGAAGAAGTGAAGTGTGCAGAACGCATTAGGAGCAGAACCTGCTTATGTAACCGATGTGAGTCTCACACTGAGTTATGAAGCAGCTTTCTAGTTTTGGCAGCCCGTCTGCTGTAGAGCTGCTCCCTAATGGCAAAAAAAATAATAATTCCACAATCCACCACAGACTCTGTCCAGGAATCTAAATGATTGCACGAGGTCACTTTGGCTTCCTGCCCTTTCTTCCTTTGTATTCCCAGCATCCTTGTGTTTCAACATAATAGTGAAGCTTATTCCTTAAAACCATGAGATTTGTTTAAAGCCACATTTGTTTCATTTGTCTAAATATACAATGGAACAAATTTAACAATGGAAATCAAGGCTGCATGGTACCAGTGAAATGCTTACCAGTTGGTTGTATTGTTCATAAAGCTTTACATTTACACAGTGGTGGTCCAGTTATTTTTAAATCAAGTTTGTTATTATAGCTTATACTGCTAATCTGTCCATAGCTGTGGCTGTATAGCACGTTCAGAGGATATAATGACAGTTCTTCATGATAGCCAATACAAGTATGTCTTTATCAAGCTCTAAACAGCTCACTCACTGGCAGTAATAAAGTTAATAACAGGCCACACAGAATCTTCACATGCCAAGCTTTCATAGAATTAGACGCCCATATTTGTTTGTATACCAATCATTCTTTTTCAATGACATTAAAAGTGGTCATAGCACTTAATAAATGGTAAAAGGCAATGTTATATTTGATTATTTACACCGTTGGGTAAAATGGACCAGTTTAAGATTTTCTGTTATTGACTAGCTGCAAATTTGTGTTGTCGTGCGAAAACTTCAGTACAGAGAAGTATAAATGAATGACATGTTGTGTGATGTCTATTCTTGATTAATGGTTATAATGAGTGACAGTTAGTCACAGCTGGGCATTCCTACTATGTATCATCCTAACCAAACGAAAAATAACTTCTAAAAAAACATTTCTAGTGAATAGTTTTCAGTGAAAGGTTTCGGCATAGACTGCTGTGTTAGTTATCCCATCCTTTAAATTTCCACCAAATTGCTGTGAGCTAATCTGTGAAAAATAAATTATAGTTACTGTTTATAAGTGTGAATTTACCCAGTAAATAGAATATGAGCTACAGTTTGAGTTTTATTGGTTCTCAGCTGTAACAGTCGCTGTGCTCAATGAAATGCACTATAAAGCACAGGCTTGGAGAGTTAGCCTTAAGAGACTTTATAAATCTACCCAGCATAACATTCCCCAGGCGACTTAGACATGTGGTTCTTCAAATCACAGACAGGCCTTGGAAAACACTGCCATCCGTTTTGAATATTCCTATGAGCCCCTGCAGGCACCAAACCTTGATATATAACAAAATCATACATTCAGGCATTAGACACAGGCAGGGTGTTGTGCAGCTGTCCTAATCTGGCCCAAGTACTTTAGTATATTGCACTTGTTTTTCCTACCATGAGAAAGAGTGTGCCTAATTTAGCACAGCCTACTAGAGCTTTCTACATAAGGTCCTTGTTCTTAATCACCTTTAACTGAAGTTATCTCCCTGTAAAGGCAGTCATCACATAGTAGGGTAAGACCCTGTCTTCTACATGGGCGTTCTTCCCTTCACCTGCTATTACTTTATTAATCTCCCTCATGTTGCTCAAGACACACCCTAATACTTAACCTACCTCATCCTTTATTGGCTGCAGGCAGATGAATCTTCCACTTCTGTGTAATGGGAGAATCCTGAGGGGCTCTTGGAATGTCAGTGGAAATTTTGGACATAACTGATTTCTGCAAATCAGTGCCTGTGTGTTGATTCAGCTGCAAACACACATGCACACAGTGAGAGGAACCACAATCTCTGTCTGGAGAAAATATTTGTTTAGAGGAAATAACTTAAGCTAACATAGGCTAATTTTTTTTTACAATTAATTACAGTCGTAATGTTTGTAGAATAATACAGGAAGTACACCATACCATACTTTACATTTTAAAGAATTACATTTTAAATAATAAATATTGATCCTGTAATATGTTCTTCGAAATTCTGTACATTGAACAATATTATAATTTGAAAGAGTTAGAAACTATAAAGTAAAAAACATTTTTTGGCTTCTTTGGCTCGTATAACTTTCAGTGCAAAGCATTATATGCATTAGATGTGCCTTCCTTTCAACCCAAATGAGCATAATTGCATTCACTTCAAAGAATAATGTGTAATGCCTGATCTAATACAGATACAGTGTGTTGAGTTCCCTCTGAAAGGCCTGCAGGAATGCCGTATGTTTAATGGCTGCATAAACAACCTGATGAGGTTTGCTAAAAGCATTCTCATGATGCTAATCTGATAATACACCATTCAGTCTGTTCTCTGTCTCAGAGAAAAGAAGTCGAATGCCATGCAGGGATAACACTACCACAATTAGCCCCATTCAGACAGCTCCTCTGAAGTCTCAGACCTGATTTTCAGCGTTATTTCAAACCGATGACGACTAGATGAGCAGACCAATGTGTTTCTGTCTGATGATATGCCAGAATGGGCCTCATGGGAATTGAGAGAAAAAGTGCCATGACTGATTTCAATCTCTTGACTTTTAAAGTCTCCAAGAGAGGCTGGTCTCCTATGAGGTGTGTACAGTGTGTGTGTGTGTGTGTGTGTGTGTGTGTGTGTGTGTGAATGAGTGAGTGTGTGTTTTCTCAACAAACGTGGCTGCTTATAATACTTCCAGTTGTGGGTAAAGGCTTACACTGCTGAACCACAAAGCTTAACATAAGCATACATGTAATTTATTTATCTTGTTCATTGTATTTGTTGGTGTAGTATGCTTATACAGTTGTTCTGAATTAACCAAAATTATTGAAACTGTAGTATGAGAACAATGACTATTTCTTGATAAATCCTTTTAATTTGTAAACTGAAAGAATAAAAAAAAAAACAAGTTTCCAAATTAATGCCACAACAACAAAGCTCATGCCTGCAACAATAAACTAAGGCCTAAAGGGAATAAACATTCCCAGATCTGACTGACCAGTTGTCATCTGTGAGTCAGAGAGTTAGGAGACAGGATACAGTTCTTTTTTGTGTTTAAATTGCTGACGCAATGGTAAAGACAAAACGCTCCCAAAACCTTTACTGGCTGATTGAATGGCCAGAGCACATTCACATACATACACCACTGACAGAGTGATAGAAAGCACAGACTGGTGCCACATTGGTTTGGGAATAGCCCAGGATCTGTGGGAAGGGAAAGCTGGACCTAAAGGCTTTGTTGGAGAGTGTTTATAAGGACATGGCAGTTCAAACCTGTTTTCTATAATGGCTTCTGTTCAATATCTTTAAATGTTTGATAAATTACAGTTTCCTTTGAATACAATGACCCACATTTAAAATGAATGTGTTAGAATGAGGATTAGCAAAAGCATAATGACACCATAGCTTTGCTTTGTGCAATGTTTTGGTTGCATTGCCTTTGTATAGTCTTTATAGCCCTTTGTGCAGATAAATTGCTACAGTTTACAATGTGGTTCCATTTGTTATTGTTTATAATTGTTAATTATTTGTTAAATTATGTTAACAGACACAACGTTTGGCTTCAAAATGCATTAGTAAATGTTTAAATTAATAATAACTAATATTTTTAAATTCTGTAGGCCTATTGGTGTTGTTAAGTGTTAGTTCATGTTAGCTAGCGTTAACAGAGGCCTTTTGGTTTCAGATTGTTCCTTGTGTGGAAATTTATTTCATAATTTCATAATCATACAATGATTCAATTGATACAATGTTTATCTTTCTGGAATTATGTAACCATTATACCACCTGCTGTTGGCTAGCAATAGTTAGTGGCAAATCATGATTCATAGTTGTAGTGTAAGCCAAAGGCTATTGGCAAATAAAATGATGCTTTTGTTTGTCCCACCCAACTTCCTGTTGCACTAGTAATTACATCAAAACTGTGTTGAAGAAAGTTCTTCATGAAGTTCTTCATTGCCCATGTTAGCAGGCCATGACATACACCTGGTAAACTTGAGCTTAAGAGGCCCACAGTGAAAACACCAAACGCATTTCTAGTAGTTCTTGACACTATGATCAGATTTATGGGTCCTCCACTTTCATCTTTCCTTGTTTTTCTGCATGACATTCTTAACCTCATCCTTATGGGGTGAGAAGTCTGAAGTGTTAGAAAATTATAGCTGAATTTGGCCTGTAGGTCACTATCTGTGCCTGTTCTTATGTTCTGCCAACTGCAGAGGATTTTCTTCTCTTTAATGGAAGCAGTTGAGGTTTGAGCTGTTTTGATTCCATTTGCATTGGCCTTTGCTTCTTAAGTGGGAGCACGTATGATGGGCTTAGATACGCCTCATTGCCTGACAAGAACATTCCCTCACCATCATTCCACATGTTAAAGGTCAGATCTCTGAGGGGCTCTTTAACATATTAAGAAATAAGGTGTGTTTTCTTCTCTTTCTTTCTTTCTTTCTTTCTTTCTTTCTTTCTTTCTTTCTTTCTTTCTTTCTTTCTTTCTTTCTTTCTTTCTTTCTTTCTGTCTGTCTGTCTGTCTGTCTGTCTGTCTGTCTGTCTGTCTGTCTAAAGATGGCTTTTCTGGACCTGGCTGCACTAGGTTTGCAATATACTGACTATATGTTCTTATACTCCTACATAAGCTGTGTACAGTTCACATGACTTCAATTGCTTGAAGTGTTTCATTGCAACTATCAACAACAAGGCAGCACAGAAGTGTTATAAGTCCAGAAAAAGAACTAGTATTAAGTTCCACAGAGGAAACTAATGCTGCTTGCACACGTTTGATAAGAAAAACATGACCAAAGTTAATGCAATATGATTTGAAGCTTATAGGTTTTACTCTACAAATTATTGTTATAACGTTTATTTTAAATTACATTATATACATATTGATTCAGGTAAGCTGTGAACACTTTGTCATGAATAGCTTAAAGAATTGTTTCCATCCCTTAAAAACATCCACTGATAAACAAAGAAAAACAAAAAAGACATGCAACAGACAATAAGTAGAACAATGACTAACAAAAATAAAGACAATATGAAATATCTATAAAAATAGTCATGTAGACTGATCTACAACCCACTTAGACACATAATCCTTTTACTTTTTTTATAAAAAAAAGTGCTGCAAGCAGTACCCTAATAAAATGTTTAGTTATAAATTATTATTAATAAGCAAATATAACATTGTAGGTGACCTGATGTCCATTGTCCCATGCATAAAGCATGCGTTCTTTTGGGTTGTAGTCGATTTGTGTTGTGTGAGTGTAGTTGTTTATAAAAGGCAGCCGGGGGATCATTTGGGTATGTGTGTGCGTGTCGAACGCATAGGAGATATTGGCATGTGTGTGCTCGAAGCTGTCGACCGCATACAGAACCCCACAGATGACAAAGCAGTTCCCGTAGTAGTTCCTCCTCAGCCCTGTTCTCCAGGTCTTCTCCTTCTGCAGGTCCGAAGGATGCAGTTTGCTGAGGATGATCACTTCCTGGTGAAATCCTTCTTCATCTAGAGCCGGATACACCACCCATAAGCCGCTCTCATCCACACCAAAGTCAATGTCTGAATGCCCTCCCCAGCTCCAGGGGGTCTCTTCCTCCTCCAACACTGCATCGTGAAGGGTGGTCCAGGCTGCCACGTACCGCAGACGAAGATCAAATCTGATGATGTCACGAGAAAAGGCTCTGTTGTAGAAAAAAGAGCCACCGTAGACGACATGGCCAGTGCCGATCCAATTGTAAGGGAGTTTATAGGAGTTGCTAAATTGCCCTGTGGGAAAACAAGAGGAGAAGCAAGGGTAATTTATGCTTATTAAACTCTTAAATCAGTGTCAGAATAACACCTAGCCAACAAAATGTTTTTATTATAAAATTAGTTGTACCTTGTTTAAAGGTGTCTATATCACGAAATTCAAGAAGTTTGTTCCCATAGTAGTGATCTGTGACATAAATGACTTTTCCATTGCCTTTTGGGTCCTTCATCCAGGCACCTTCATTTTTGCCATATGTGTTGTGTGTAACAGGATCAGCAATGCTTGCTAGTGTGTCCTTGCAGATCCCTGTAAACAACAAGAACAAGACCAGAGAGGAAGAACCAATATGTTCCAGATTATGCCGCTTCTTTAAACCGGTTCTCTGATGTTCTACATGTGTTTATTTTCTTCAAAGCAGGTGCGAACAACACATGGACATGTACTTGCTGTATCTGGAATCCAGCTTACCTTGTTCTTTGGAGGTTTTGGAAGGTTGTGTGCTTGTTTCAGTTGTGGCTTCATCCCAGGTAAGATATTTTGACCTTCTTGTAGGTGCCACTTGTTTGGGTACTACAGGAGGAATAGCAATGGTTGCTGTATTGTTGTTTGTTTGTTTTGTGGTAGTTGGAGGGGTTGAGCTTGGCAGGGCAGTGGTTTTCATTGTTGTAGATGTGCTTTGTGTTCTGGCTTTATCTGTCTCCTCTTCAGTTTTCTTAGTGACATTTGGCATGTTTGCAGGAGTGGAGACATCTGCCAAAGAACCGGCTGGCTGATGGAGCTTATGGGGTTTCAGGTCCACTGCAGAGGACTGTGTTACTGCTTTAGGGGTTGTAACAGGTGAGGGCAACTCTTTCTTATGGACAAGGTCTTCAATTACTAAATCCACAGAGCCATCACCTCTCACAACCTCATGTGCTGCTGTGGCAACTAGTGAGAGGGAACATAAAAAACTGAGGTGAAAAACTTACAAAACTCACTAAAATATTTTAGAAATATAGAAATTAAAGTCTAAATTAAAATGGAGTTTTTAATGTTACAATGAAATTTCAAAGGTATCAAATTTAAAATACTTAATTTTATGTTGTATATAATTGGTAAACATGCACATATTGTGTCAATCATTTTAATGTTAGTTTACTTTACATACTTTAAATTAGTCACTAAACAACTTCAATGTTATCTTAAATTTAACTCACTTGAGTACTGCATATTAAACCTTAGTTTAGTAGTGAAATTTGTTTTTTGTAATTCTACAAGTTCAGCTGACCAATCAGAATCAAGTGTGCTAATAGTGGATCGTTTCATTCAAATGTGCTGTGGACACTTACTTTGCTCCTTCCCTTCAGTGTCTTCCATTGTGTTAGCTTTGTAGAAGGTCATGCTTTTGATGGTCATGCCATTGGTTCCTGCTATGGTCTTTACAGGTTTACGGGGCTCTTCCTGAACCTCAGACTTGCTCCTCTTCAGCACAGGCTTGCTGGGACCATGGCTCCCAACAAGCTTCTCCTCATATTTTTTCTGTCCATGTATCAGAAACAGAGTTAAATTATTAGCCCCGTCATTATCTGATTGCTGTTTTAAATTACTGCATTCAATAAGCAACATTAATTGTGTCCTTCCAGGCAGCCCACTTTGTGGCTGCATAAGGTTCCTGCTGCATGAGATGAGGGGAAATTTGTGGCGTATTAATGACTTGAACATGTTGTGGGAAAGCTGTGCGCTTTGATGGTCTGTTTCTCCACTGAGATGTCTTCCAGTCTGGCTGGAACGGTGAATTAATGTTTCCACTGTGCAGGACTTGGTACGACTTTGGCTTGTGTGAATGTGATATTATGTAATTGTGCATTTTGATTCTAACACAATGGTAAGACTTAGTGGTGTTTGCAGTAAATGTGTGTGCAGTTTCTGTGGGGGTATATTTTGTGTAGTGGTGTGTTTGTTTTAGAAGTTAGTGTCTTTGTGAAAAAAAGACGGTTTAATAGATGGTTCATGTTTAAATGTGTTTTGCTGTAGTTATACCTCTGTGTGAACAAAAGCAGCTGCCACATTCTTTTGCAGTGAGGGCTCTAGTGCACTCAGACGTTTCTTCTTCTCCTGCTTCTCTTGTCGTGGATTGGAGCGAGGCCCCTTCCCTTGTGCCTTTTCACCTTTCACACTCGCTTTCTCCTTTGTTAGGTTTCCGGAAGACAGCTGTAGGGTGAATGTAAACACAATAGTGATACAGGGGTGGTAGTTCTGCCCATTCACTTGAATTGAATTCCTTTCATTTGTCAACACTGAACAGTAACCACAGTAAAAATGGTAACTCGTCCCTAAAGATTTATTTATATATGTTTAGATATTAAAACACTGTTATGTAATTTAGTCTAATGTGTAGAACCAATTTGATGTTACCAACCAATACCCGATTTGGTTACCAGGAAACCTTTCTTACTCTCCTGATCTGCATAACGTAGGGTCACTCTAAGTCAATATTAGAATTCAGAACCACAGATGGAGATAAATTTTAGCATTTGCTATAATTTAGTATTAGTTGAGAGGACTTGCACTCACTTTCTCTATATTATCCACTCGCTCCAGCAGTTTAGTTGTGATCGAGTGAAGCTTTAATAAGTCCATCCCATAGAATGATCCCTCCAGAAGATCCATTATGCTTGAAAGCTGAAAAAATCAATCAACAAGCTGCAATACAGTATGACAATGAAATAAAAAATAGACGATTTAAGGAAAGAGAACCAAAATAAAAAAGTGAATTTTATCAGAAGGCATCTATGGAAAAAAAATGTGTTTTATCTAAAAAATTGGTCCAGTTTTCACATTTTATACATGCAATGGCTACATGTATAGTTTTGTGTAAATTACATACATAGGTTACATGCAACATTTATTTTTTAACAAGAGCTGTGCTATTTATTTACTGTATTATTTCGATGAACTATTTAGTTTTTGTAGTCTCTATGTTCTGTTGATCCCTAATGCAATAGTCTTTACCTTGACATCATCCTTTCCTGCCTCTTGCAGCTTCTTAAACCTGAAATCTCCCTCACAGGGGTTTAGGGCAGAGGGAGGGGCGATGCAGGCACACTTCTTGCAGTTGGGTCCTGCAGTGACTGTCTCCACTGTGTAAAAGTCCTCAGTCTTGGCATGGCCCTCTTCAATGCGCTTACATGCGCTTCTGCTCAAAGGCCTCACTACACACTTACAGCGGCAGTCAGAGCCCTCAGACAGAGTCTTCACTTTGTCATAATCTCCTATGAGCTATAGGATGACAAAAATGCAAGGATAATAACATAGCATTTTTTGGTATATTTCATTAAAAATATATCGTTTATCACGTAATTGAACTACATTAATATGCCAATATTACTACAAAACATAGTATTCTTCGTATAATAGGTTATTATTTTATTATTAATTATTTTATTAATAATTATGATATGCAGAAGAATTATTTATGTATACACCCACACACATATATACATACATACAATGCATTAAAAGCATATACTGATGCATCCGTGTGTGTGTGTGTGCGTGCGTGTGCGTGTGTGTCCGTGCGCGTGTGTATATATAAATGCATATACACTGTATACATAAATATAGTATAAATACAAAAACAGTATATAAATAGGTAGATAGACAGTGTAGATAACCATGTAAAACAATACCTGTGTTAAAATATTCTCCTGATTATCCATTTCATCCTCCAGAGTTGTGCGGCTCTCTGTATTGTCAGCGTTCTGTTGCTCCATCACATTCGCCCGTGCTGAACAAAACGCGCCAACGCAAACTATAAAAAACAGCTTCAATAATTCCATTATGCAAATTCTTCAGACAAAAAAGCACAAATGCTGAAGCGAAGTCTAATAATAAAGATTAAAAACTTTGTTGCAATTATTTTTTATATGAAATGATCTAGTCCTATTGCATTAAGTCTTATTTAAAAAGTGTTCTTGATGACGTAAAAAAGTCTGTGTTTAATGATGCGGTTGTTTATGGATTCTACAGACAGAAAAGAGGATCTGCAGTTTGTTGGATAGCTGGTGATGAATGGATATTTGAAAGGCTTTACTGTATGAGAAGTCAGTGGGGAGGAACCCAAGCCAGTGTTTGGAGACAGGGAGGAGTTCTGCAATTATCTCCAAACAAACAATTAAAAAAGATTAAAAAGGAATCGCAAAACCGAGAAAAAATTAAAAAGATCGAGAAAGTATTAAAGTATTATTATTTTCTTTAACCGTTTTATATATATATATATATAACTATTATATACATATAACTATAACTGTTAAATGCATATCTTTGGAAAGTATACAAATCTTACAATGTGTCTAAATTATGAGAAAATCTGGGGCTTAAATGAAAGGTTTAAAATATATATTTATGAATTGTTGACCAGTTAAACCTTTATAGCTTAAAACTTGTGAATGAAACGCTTCCTTTGGTAATAAAGCGAAGCTCATGTAGAGCATTTACGCCATCTACCGTAATTTACGCGTAATCGCAAGGTCCCGAAAAATCTGCCACAGTCCCGAGGCCTATAGGTCTACTTACTATATAATAATCCTAATTAATATTATAATAATATTATTATTATACTCTTTTGGTCAAATAATAAACAGTAGGAATTGTTTTGGCTTTTCTGAGGCGCTCTTGTGGTGTTTCAGATTAAATAAAATAAATATTAAGGAATATTCTACATTTAATGTTAATGTTTCAGACGTATGATTATGACCAGCTTTGTATATATAATATATTAAATATATGTTGTTATCAGGACAACTTCGAGTGCAAAAAATTAGTTTGACTACCTGAGCAGGTGGCTACTGTATGGACACAATCCCTCAAAAATCATCTAAAGTAATAAGTTGACTGCCATTTTAAAGAGCTGGAGAATTACCTGTCATTTACATTTTTATGAAACTGCCATACAACTGTCAGGAACATTTCATGGGGCAACTACAGATTTTTTATGTAACTTTTATGTGTTAAACATTATGTAGCAGAGTTCAACCCTAAATGTCTGAATTTTAAAGAAATACACAGTCTCTTCTTCTTTGACAGAGCTGAAAACGTATTGTTTTTATTATTTGTGTATAATTTCCAATTCTGCTAATTTAACTGTATAAATGTTAGTGTAATGTTTTGTGTCTAACATTAAGTAAACATTATAATAGTGTCATGCATGTAGGGCACCTCAGGCAGCTGTAAAATGCCTGACAGATAGTTCTTTGTGTTTAGTAATGCTAGATCATTACTTTTATATCATTTTCCTCACATCAGTGGCTGTAAAACAGAAAGACCTCTTTAGTTGGGAGGGTCTATGTACACAAAGGTCTAGTGTGTAGGTACACATGCCCTACAGCAATGTAAACCACCACTGAAGCTCCTCTTGACATTGACTCACATACAGAGGTATGCTGTCATAGGTCTTTAATCAAAACCCATGTTTTTCATCACAGGTGTCTATTGTTTCTTATATCTGCATCCACCTTGGAAATGTTCCAGTGTAAAATGTTTTCATACATCTTTTGTATGTCAGGGATGTAGTCTAAAACACATAAATGATTGTTTAATGACTAGGAATAATTAATTATTATCATATAGACTATATTGCTTTAACTTTTTAGAATTTATATTGGCAGTAAAGACAACTGAATGTAACTGGTGGGCTTAAAAATTCGGTTGTCATTTTTCAGGTGGAATGCATAGTTGGGGAAATCAGTGGTAGGACACAGAGAACTTTGGTGGTGTGTCTGAACATGTCTTTGTTGAAATTCATTGTGGCATGAACAGTTGCATTGTTTAAAGTAATATACACCTGTGCATTCAGATGACTGTAATACATTCTCTTACAACTTTACAATACAGTTTTACATTCTCGTACAATTACAATAAGTTACAATAATGGTATGTTTCTGTCAGCTTTTCACCAGAACTATTGATATTATTATTGTTGTTGTTATTATTAATTATTATTATTAATAGCGAAAAAGTCTGCTAGCCATCAGTATGCTAAACTGTGTTTTCTGACTAGATTTGGCAGTAAAACCAACTATAAATGTAAAAAAGTCATGTTCCCTCTTAAATATTTTAATTGAAAAATATGTTGTTTGTGCACTGTAGGTGTGTTTAGCCTGAAGTACTGTATACACATTTAATGTTTACATTCATTTGTATCATATATGATATATTGATTTTACAATTTTACATTGGTGTTCTTGTAGTAACCAGCCCCAGACTGTGATTTAAAATGGTCCCAAAACAATTAAGCTGTAGGCAGAATATAATGTCATTAAAACATCCATAAGCTTGATTTATAGACAAAATACCATTTTTTCTATATGTTTTAACTGTAATTTTATGGAAAATGCAGAAAGAAAAATGGCAAAATAGGACAACCTTGGAAATGACTGTTTACAAAAATACAGGTACTTCGTAGTAAGTACATGTTTCTGAGTAAACTTGTCCTCTGTTATTAGTTGTGTAAGTCAGTCAGACTAACATGGGCTAATTTCTATTTTTGGACGTCCCATTCATTCATCCCAGTAGAGATGGATGCTGCAGAGTGCTTTGAAATCTACAAGGTCAATCACAGTCATTCTGGCCAGCCCCCTTTTCTTCCAGCAGGTTGTAAAGCCATTAATGCATCAAGGGTTTCGTTCACCATAGACCTCAAAGTGCGAGCCCCTCTCTCTCTTTAGTCTTTGGTTAAGATCAGGGGGGCGAGGTCTCCTTGTTCTCAAATGAACCATGTACTGTATCTGGACTGCGAGTTTCGGACATATTTTACTGCACTGCATTGTCTTACTCTTATGGATTATTAATACAGCAGCAGGTGCAAATGTTAAGGTAAATGGCGCTCATTTTTTGTATAGATCGTCGTGCGACGCTTTTTTTAGTATACAGTTGACTTGGAGTTGTAGCCTTGATCTACTAACGCTGCTTTGAATAAGCGCTCAGTTACAAATGCCGGTTACAATGTGGGAAGCGACAAGAGCTCTGTGACGAAATAACACTGAAAAACTTTAACGCCAAAAACACGGTTTACAACGTCCGCGAGTATAGCGGTAAACTTCGGTACCATTTTCGCTCTAATGTACGTCGTGAGATCAAAGCCCAGCTTAAGTCTTTATGTCTCAATAGAGTTTCCCAATATAAGGCAGGATGTTTTTAAAAAACAATTTAAAAAGACGTTTTGATAAGGCATGAGCCCAATTTATAACGTCGTACACCCGGACAGTACGGGAGAACGACTACTAACTTTTAATGTAAGTTCTGAACTCACTATCAATGGCAACTTTCTGTTGAGTGAGTTGAGTCGAGGTGAATCAGCTGGTTGTACTCGTATCGTAAATATCTGCTACGAGTGTCCATAAATAGAGCATAGCCGTTAGCTCAATTGTTTGGTCCATTTATGGGCGTTATAGTCATACATGCGGGTTGAGAAAAATATGATCTTATTTATCTTAATAAAGTGATTTTGATGCTCATTTTGTTAGTTCAGGCGGTCCCCACTTGACCGGCGACGCATTCAAGCATCGGCAGACTAAACTCAACTGAAGTGACATTTCGAAACTTGCAGGGGCCAATGTGGTGTCTCTTGGGGGTCTCCGGTTTAGGACTGCGATAGAAAGTGGGGAAAAGTCTATTGTCTATTTAGAATCTAAACATCCAGAGGGCATTCAGATAAAAAACATATGGGTATGCAGACTCTTGTTTGGACAAGCTTAAGATCCCCTACGTTTTGGGGGGGTGGGGGGTGTGCACTGGAGTGGCTTTTGAAAATATGTTTGGTTTTGTAGAGGGGGCTGCCAGTCCCCCATACTACTATTACACATTGTACTGTACTTGTGTTTCTAAAGAGGCTCAACAGGGGAAACGGCAGTGTATGTACACACCTTTGTCATTATGTCACTTGCGGACAACTGGATTTCATGCTTAAATTTACCATAACCTTCCAAATGTCAATTATAAACTGAACAGTGCTCCATTCAGGATGGGTCAATGGGTGCACAGCGCTCTAGGAAGAAAATGCCCTTTGTGTAAATCCGCCTCCTTGTACCTAAATCCAAAAGTTGACCATTAAAGCCGGTTTGAGATCAACCATGCTGGGCAGTTCTTCTCTTTGAGAGCTTCAGACTTTCCATGGAGCCATGCCTGTGTTGTGTTAAAGTTCACTGATGCAAAGCTTGAAGAGGAGCGATTAACCTGCTGTCTAGACAACAGGAGTCTGCTTAATTTGCCTACAGTCGCTGGCCCTTTCATCTGACTGGGTGTTAGGGGGGCTCTGTCCACCTCTGTCTCCATCGCTTTCCTTAAACCACCACACACTCTTCTCCTCCCCGTCTCAACTCAAAAATTGCCTGTTTTAAAGTCTAGGCTTGACTTTGTCTTCAATGAAAATTCATAGCCGGACATGGGCTGTGTTTTGAATTTTAGCCAGAGAAAGTTTGCTTTCCTGCTCTCCTTTTTTTATTTATCTTTATTTTACTGTCTTGTTTTTTTTTGCAAGTACTCTCCCTCTCTCTCTTTCTCTCTCTCTCTCTCTCTCTCTCTCTCACTCTTGCTCTCTCTATCTCCGTCTCTCTCTCTCTGTCTGTTCTGTGCTTCTGTTCGGTTCTGGATTATGTGAAGTTTCTCAAAATGACACAACTATAAATTATTTGTATGCAGAATTATATGCAAAATTATTCTAGAGCTTTTAAATGGTTTGGAGAAGATCAAAAACATTACAGTGGCCTGTTTTGAAGCAATAGATTACAGCAGAACTGGAACACCTGTCTGTCGTAAAGAATCAAAAAATCATATGTTTCCCCATTATCTCCAAATCTTCTCTTGTTACAATATTAGTCCATTGAAGATCTTGACAACATGAACCAAGAAATGACACAGAAGTATTTTTGTTTCAAATTAACTGCTGTTGTTTACAGATTTTCCATGTTATCTTGTAAGCGTGCAGCAGTGAAGCACCGTGTCTCTGTCTTTGCCAGGACAGCAGTGAGGGGAGGGAGGATGTGCAGAGGCAGCCAGATGAGGTAGCTCAATGGTGGGGTGAATGGAGCAGCTGGTCCACATGTTCCCGTACCTGCGGAGGAGGAGTGCGCTCTCAGGAGCGTCACTGTTTGCAGCAGAGGTAAATCACCATACAGCAGACTCAACCAAAGCTAACTGCAGTGATTAGAAATGACAAGCCTGGTTTTACACTGTGGGTTCAATGGTGTCAGTTTGACCTTGGTCTGAACCTACTTGCTAATGTCACTCATGATCAGTTTGTATTTTAAAAACTGCATTTAATGTGGCACTTAAAGCTTCTATTAAAGTCCTATTAGGTCTCTTTATTGCTGACTACATTAACAGCGTTGGTGTGAAACTGAACCACGTTGAATTTTGCTCCTCAAGTTTCTGTTTTACAACCATTGCAAGACAAAATGGTATTCTCTATTATTCTGAACACTAGTAAATATAGTATCAACATAATGTTTATTAAGTGGAAATAGCAGTTTTTTGCCACTCAATTTTTACTCACATATGGCACATTAAAAGTGTTAGTTTTTACCCTGCAAGCAAGTAATCATGGCTGATTAATTAGCAAAAAACATACCAATCATCATAGTTAATCCTATTATTAAAGATACACAGTACAATAAATAAATGTTGCCCTCCTTTAGACATTACTAGATAAACCCAAGTGAACCCTTACTTGAAAAAAGGTGGTGGGGCAGGTCGAGTTTTCCTCATTTAATATCCTTTATAGACTTAGCAATATCATGAGGAATGAACATCAGTTCACTGGCACATATGACACCGGGAATTCTGCTCAGAATGACAAACATATTTATAAAATGGCTTTTAGAGCAAATGGTCAAACGTTTTGAGAAGATTCCACTAGAGATAAGGGTCCAAGCTGAGCCAGTCCAGCTGGCTCCTATTAGCACTTCTTAGTACGGTGGAGGCAGTGAAAGGTGTGTGCATGGGGGAGGGTTCAGAAGGAGCTGGAAAGATGAGAAGAATCATGTATAGAGAGTGAAGAGGGATGAAACCTGATTTTCAACATCTGCAATGCAGGGAGAGCTTTGTGTCATTTGTGAGATTGTGTTACATGTATCTGCCGTTTCAGTGATGTTTTGTGTAATACTGTGTCAGTGATCCTTTCATGACTAATAATGGTGAATAGTGACATCACATCAAGATCCAGTTGTATAGACAAATACATAGTGTATATGTAGAGATCTTCTAACTGGTAAACGCTAGCAACGCCAAGGTCACAGGTTCAAGTTCTGTAACCAAACAAACTGTAAAAGAATGTATACTTTACCATACTGTACAAATATATATACTATTTCAGACTACACACTAATCTTCTTCTTAAGTTTCTTAAGTGTGAACCACATGTATAAATATGAACTGTTTCCAGACTGACATCTACTCAAAACATCAATAGTTCCTTCTGCAATGGATCTTCCAAGAAGTATCAGCTGTGTACAAACCAGGTATGGCTGATTTACATGACTTTCACGAACC
The DNA here is from genome assembly GCA_036877545.1 of Yasuhikotakia modesta. NCBI lineage: Eukaryota > Metazoa > Chordata > Actinopteri > Cypriniformes > Botiidae > Yasuhikotakia > Yasuhikotakia modesta. The sequence continues at coordinate 31,041 of JBAJNP010002102.1, read as the reverse complement.
AAATCTTTGTGCATAATCAACGGATTACTCATAACAATGTGACTGCAATATCACATTTATGTTACTGGGTGGAATATTCCATCCAAGCCAACTGGCATAACTATGCATTCTTACACATGTTGGCTTTAAGCTCTAATATCTGCAGGCTGTTTGACCTGCTGCCTGGCTCACGAGCTGTGTCTTTATTGTTGTCTGGATGTTTGCCTAGCCATGCCCAAACAGCAGAATCAGCTTCAAACAGCACCAGTGCTCTCAATTCAATGCCAAAGCCTTCGGCAGGAAGCACTATGAGTGGGTTCCACTTTATCCGGGTAAAAAAAGTCCCTCAGTGTTCTCATTTTCCACCTCTCTTTGCTTGCCTGTGTTTTTTTAACGCTTAGTGTTCTTAGTTAATTTGCTCTCCTTCCTAGTCTTTATGTTCCTGCCTTTTAGTGTTCTAGACTCAGAGTTACTGGATTTCTTGTCTTGGCTCCTGGCCAACCGTATTATAGCTCACAGATGCCCCTTTAAGATTATTTCCACAGTCCATAGCCCCCCCAATGTACAAAAAGAGGCCCCTCAATGCCATAAAGACCTTTTTATCTATAGAAGAACTTTCAAAAGCTTAGACTGTAATGACGTTTTGCTGATGTCACCTCCTGTTCAGATGATTACATTAGCATATCCAACAAGCCATGTGACCTCCAGTGCACCACAACCACAGGAGAAAGGCAACTGCTTGTGCCCGCCCATGATGGGACATTCTGCAGGAATGACATCTACCAGGGTGTCTGCATTGAGGGCCAGTGTCAGGTATGTCAGAGTGCAAAAAAGGTTTTGATGATTTCAATAATACAGAAAACCTGGAATTCTAGTTCTATTCTAATGTTTTTTCATAATAATAAAATTAATCATCAATAATCACTCATATTTCTTTATTGTTTAATGTTTTGTCAATATATTTACTGTAAAGCTGCTTTGCAATAGTGCAAAAGTGTTTTATAGCACTTCTGTAGCAGGTGTTTAAAACATAAAATTATATAGAATAATCAGTTGTATCTATGAAACATGGAAAATCTAACAAGAGGGTGATTCTCGCTTAATGGCAGATAACAAATGTTTAATGTATTTGTGTCAAACAAATGATCATCTACTGTATCATGTTTAATGCTTTGGTTGTGTCAAATACAGGTGGTGGGGTGCGATGGGAAATTATATTCCAGTAAAACCATAGACAAATGTGGAATCTGTGGAGGAAATGGAGGTTCTTGCTATCGAGTCTCAGGATCTTACCGGAAAGGGATCACACAGTTAGGTATACCTTATTAGTATTAAGCGTTAAGAAAAACATCTTTTCCAGCAAAGCATTGTTGCAAATTTGTTATCATTCATCTATGTATTTTTATTAAACAGTGAACTCTCACTGGTTACCTTAGAGAAAGCAATAACTATTTATGCTAATTAAAATACATTTCTGCCTTTAGGTTATGTGTTCATAACCAATATACCGGTTGGTGCAACAGATATTCAGATTATAGAGCGACGCAAGACTGAAAATATCTTGGGTAAGAATTCTGTGGGTGGGTAAATCACAATTCTGGTGACTTTTCAGGAGATTTTCCTTATAATTTTCTTTTTTTTTATTCTCTATAGCTCTCTCTGATGAAGCTGGTCACTTTTTCTTCAATGGAAACAGTGTGATTGACAACCCTCAGAACTTCCATGTGGCTGGGACAGTGTTTAAGTACCGGAGGCCGGCTAACCCCTTTTCTGATGGCTTTGAGTACGTCATGGCTCAGGGTCCCACACAGCATGCCCTGAATGTCATGGTAGGTATTGTAGGTATGTACTAAAAGCACCATAACAACATTTTTATTTGACCTTATATGTGATTGTCTGATAATACAGCATCATGTCTGCCAGGTGCTGTTATATATAAATAGTTGCATGATTGCTGCTGTTGCATTTTTTTTAAACAGGGTCCAAAATGAACACATTGCTATTGAGAACAATTTCTGTCCATAAATGTTCCTTATTATCTATGATCCTGTAATAAAACTTTTTTGTTTCCTTATGTAACAATTAAAATATATAGGCCTTGTTTTTTCTTTCATTTTTGCAGAAAACACATTGTCACTTAAACTGTGAAATTGCTGCTGTCACACAAATCTATCTTTGTTCTTTATAGTTTCAATATATTAGTGTGAAATAGTCATAATATGTCACCAAAAAAAAAAATCTGTTTTGTTTTTACTCACACTTGATGCTTGTGGAGTGTTAATTTTGGGCCCTGGTTGCAAGTTGTCTTTTCAAATGCATGACAGGCTGTTTTCTTTATTTAAAGTATTACAACCTCAATGGAAAGATGCCTCACATCACATATGAATACACCATTCCTCGACTTCCAGAGCCAAGAACGGCATCCCCCATAGCCTCTACCCCCGAGCAGCCTCAGATAAGCAACCTCAGGTCCATACCTCCAAAAGACACTTCACTGGCAGAGAAGAAAGTTAACACCACCTCTACGGAGCTGTCCTTCACTCACAATGAAATAGAGGGTCGGAAAGAATACGGAAAGAAAAGCAATGAGAGCGCTTCATTGGCTCCTCAGGAAAACGTGGAGTTGCGTGTGGGCCCAGAGGAGCTGCTATGGGAACTCCAGGCCTCTGTAAACCTCAGTGAGCTGCCTGGTCTGGCATTATTTAGACCTGCCAGTGAGGTCCTTCAGAATGAGCTAGATGATGACATGCATCATCTTGAGGCACAAAGTTTTGGTAAGTTTTCTGAAGGAGGAACTTGATTGGATTTCATGTCACATTAGAGGTTTTGGTGAGGACCCTTGTTTGATTGAATAGAAAGTTGGGGTATTTTATGTGAAACTGTCTTCTGAAATCTGGTGCACACTTGAGAATCAAGCTTGGATCTGTTATTAAAAGCAATCTGAAGCTGCTATTGATTAAACATCCTTTGCAAGACTATTTTGCCAAAATTCTGATGTAAAATGTAGCAAACAAAATCGAAATGAAACAAACATTGATATCCATTTCTAACTTTTAGATTTCAAATGTTGTGTTAGCAATGCCAGTATTGCTAAAAAATAGGCCTACATTGTTTTTAAACCCAGGTAAAATTACTATTTTCATATCAGCTAATTTGACTGTACTATCAGAGAGCATAAAAGGGTTTAATAATTAAAAAAATGTGACTTTGTCTCTGTAAATAATTAATTGATTTGCATATATTTACTTACAGTAAACATTCAAATAGTACACACTGTCAAAGTTGACAAAATGTCAGATTTTAATAATACCATGCTACCATGACATAAACATTACTCCATACCTTGTAATTCATTCACAAAGAACTAAAACATTTTCAGACATTTACCATAAAATTCAAAAATACATAAAAAGCCGTTCCATTGATTCCCATTGATTTATTAATGAAGATGTGCTTTGCTGTTCTCCAGGTTCTGATTCCAACCTAATTGATGGTGATTCATCTAGTTCCACTGACTTCAACCACACCTCTACACCAGATCTGAAGAGTCTCTTCTATGATGGGATCTCTTGGCCTTCAGGGTCCAGACAGCCCTGTAAAGAAGGTTCAGCAGTCTCAGGCTGTTCAATACTCAAGCTAAACTCCAGCTCCTCGCTGGGTAACAGCCTGACACTGGAGATCTACCCGGGCAGTCTGGACATGCAGGGTTCGGATGGAGAGTCTGTATTTGGGCCCCATTCTGAGTCCAGGACTAATGACTCAACAAACCAATCGAACCTTCTCCAGCTCCACCAGGTGGAGCCAGTGCAGACCCCCCACAGTGAGAGGTCAGAGGGAGGGCGTAAGACAGAACTGAGCTTTAGATAAATGTCCTGACATATTTATTACCACAGTCTAGCCTGGGTTGTTATGAATGGAAACGTGTACCAATTTTTCACAATTTCACTACATTCATTCCACAGATGTGCTAGTTGTGTAGAACAAGGTTTGCAATTTTTGCTTCCAAACCATTTACCTACAGAATTCCTACAGGACGAGTTAACAAGAAATAATGAAAAATATATGAGCCATTTTTAAAAATATGGAAAATATATATGTAGGAACTTTGGGGATTTAAATTTTCTGCTGTAGCTCTTAAAATAGAACTGCTGGCTCTATTGTATATAAATTAAAAACCTGTAAAATCTCTCACACTCTCTCTCTTTTATCCTACAGTAATGAGTTTGAGGTGGAATCTTTGGATCATGACATCAGCACAGCTGACTTGTACAGATGGAAGGTATCTGCGTATGCACCCTGCAGCTCCACGTGTACCACAGGTGCAACCACGAGCACAATACACACAATATAGCAGACTTACATCTTCCAGTTCTACACGTGTAAACACTTAATGAGCTTGACATTATGCCCTGTGCCTTTAGGTATAAGCACATCTTATGCCTTATGTGTGAAGTATGATGGATCAGAAGTGGACGAGAGCTACTGTGACTCTATGACCAGGCCAGAGCCCACACATGAGTTCTGCACAGGGAAAGATTGTCCACCTAGGTCTGGTTCTGCCATTGCATGTGATTACTGGTGCTTTACTGTAAGCAAAGAACTGTTGAAGTTATGACATAGAATAGTTATAATTTTTTCTATAATTTTTGATGCCCAGTATTTCTAACACACCAGCTCTTTTACTCCGTAAACTTCCATATGACAGTCACAAGTTGCATTAAATTTTGAGTAATTTTCCCAAACATTGTGGTACTTAGCAACATTCCACAGCCTTGCATATATCCACATTGCATTTGTTAGTTATATTGAATAGTTTTAACCACTCATTCCTGTACCTTTCCGTATTGTGAATTGTGAGGCAGGTGGGAGACCAGTCGCTGGAGTGAATGTTCTCGGACATGTGGGGAGGGATTTCAGTTCCGGACGGTGCGCTGTTGGAAGATGCTAGCACCGGGATTCGACAGCTCTGTGTATGATGAGCTGTGTGAGGCTGCAGAGTTGCAGAAGCCGATGACACGCAAAGCCTGCAAGAGCAAAAGCTGTGGGCCTCAGTGGGAGATCTCAGACTGGTCTGAGGTCAGTCTGTGTAGCCTTAGCTGCCACATCTGTGTATTTAGGCTAGCTTGTCTGTATATGGAATAGATGAATGTATACTGTTATTATATTTATATAATTTTAATAGACAGTCAGGTAATGTGGTCAGTTAATTGTTTTGTTCTGACAGTGTTCAGCAAGGTGTGGTGGTCGTGGGGTGAAAAGCCGTGAGGTGCGCTGCTCTATGGAGGCCAGACTCTGTAATAACTCTACCAGACCAATCAGCCAGAGAGAGTGTGAGGGGCCGCCCTGTGACCGTCGCTGGACCGTCTCTGACTGGGGACCGGTGGGCTTTAGAATTGATTAAAAATAGCACAGTTCATTCCTTATTCAGAAAATAACTGCCTAAAACCTGTGTATTTATTGTCTTCATTTCTTTTGTCTTAGTTTAGTTCAGTGCTGTACCACATAGTAAATAACTTTAATGTCTTATGGAGCATGTGACTAAACTTTAGATTCTATAATAATGATATTATTTGTCTTATTTGTTAATTTCTTCTCCCTCTCTAAGTGCTCAGGGCTGTGTGGGGAGGGCAGGATGAGGCGCTATGTGGTGTGTAAGAACAGTAATGGAAAGGTGATCTCTGATGGTCAGTGTGATCCAGAGCTCAAGCCATTGGCAGTGCATCCGTGTGGGGACAAAAACTGCCCCGCCCACTGGGTGGAGCAAGAATGGGAACAGGTGAGCTGTTACTTTTTACTGCACAAATTTATTTTAATTAAAGCTTATGAACATTTTACCTCATGACGCCCCATCCACAACTATGTGCTTAATGAGCTTTACTTACAACTGTCTTCAACACTCAGTGTAATGCCACCTGTGGGCGTGGGGTGAAGACACGGCAGGTGGTCTGCGCAGGGCTGGAGGGGGGTGTGTTTAAAGAGTTCCCAGAGCGCATGTGTGATGGATCTTTGAAACCTGCGGACAGTGCAACCTGTTTTGAGAGACCCTGTTCTAAATGGTTCACAACATCCTGGTCCCAGGTTAGAAATTTCAGGCTAAAAGACTGGATGATTTTTATTAAGTTATGTACTTGAGTTCCATGGCATTTCTGATGTTTGTCGCTTACATATGTATGCGTGTGTTTGTTTGCCCTGTAGTGTAGTAAAACGTGTGGGATTGGGGTGCGGGTTCGAGAAGTAAAGTGCTATCAAGGAGATGAGTTGGGTCACAGCTGTGACTCCACACTGAGACCTGAAGCCAGGCAGAGCTGTGAGGTACAGCCCTGCACTACTGAAGCACCAGGTACAGTAAACCACAGTACCGAAGAGCAAAAACATATGCAAACAGTGAAACTGTACTGAGGTCTTGTTTGAGACCATCCAATGCTTGTATACACAGCAGATTTTTAACAAGATGGGCTCTGAATGACTATGAAAGGAATCGAATCTATCTTGTATTTGTTGTAGGATGCACCCTGGCATGGTTATTATTTGATCGTGCCAGTTTTTAAGTAGTTTGCGCTGTACTTTTAATGAAACACAGCAACAAGTGTGTGTCGAAAAGAACAGCTCAATTAAAAGCACATGTGCATCTCTCTTGGCACAACACAAGCTAATTCCTGTGAAATTTAGACCAGATTAATGCTTTGTTGTTTTTAACTTTGCAGGACAAGCGCATCATGCGTGTCGTTAATTTGGCAGCCAATTTTATGTTTTTGGACAACAGTGACATTCTTTGCTCTCCATTAGAGATTTAGCAAGGGGAACGTGGTACAAAGCTTCAGGCGTTCATGTTCACAGAGATGTTTTTACAACACCTAATACTGATCAACATCTATACAAAGAACTGTCTAAAGTGTGTGATAATTTTTCCGCCATAACAAGTTTTGAACAGAATTAAAAATATAATGATTATTTCTAAACAGGTTTCCCCCCTCAGTCTCTCCCAGTGTGGCCAACTATTTTAAATAGAAAGTAGCTGAAGCTTTTCTATTTAAGTCTCCAAAAGAAAAGTTTATAGTCTGGGTATGAAACATTGTGTGCTACAATTTACTGCAAGAATCAAATTTTGCTCAAAGGGTTTCAGTATATATGTATATATATCCCTTCCTAAACTGTTACCATTGGCTTTGCCAGAACAAATAGCAATGTACTGAATATGCTATAGAGCCACATTATTTTATAGTTGTATATAATATTTCATGCTGCAGCTTTAATTAAAGATGTCTGTTAAAATGTTGCATTTTCTTATTCTCTAGCTGAGGACGCTTGTCAAGATAAGGTGACTGCTAACTGTGCCCTTGTTCTGCGAGTCAAGTTGTGCACTCACTGGTACTACAGGAAGGCCTGTTGTCTGTCCTGCAAAAACAAGAGCCAGTAAAGCCCTTCTGGCTCCTCACTGGGGCCCTCCTTTATATACTGTACGCACTGAACCCAGAACTGTACCCCAGCGGGACCCCCGGTGGAGTTTACTCTGCCTAATGCTAGACAAGCCCTCCAACCCCACGGCTGTCAATCTCTCCTCCGTAAAGAAAGGTGCTATAATAAAAGGCCATTGGCCCTAATGTGGGCCCCTCCTGCAGGGACCCACTAAAGGCAGCTCCTATAACTGGACTCCAGAGGAGCCTGGGTCTACTGTGACAGAGACTGTATCCAGTAGCCATTAGTTCAACATACAGTCCTCTGATCAGACAACTGTTACAGGCCCCTCCTCTATACTGTGGAAGCTTTGATTCTGCTTGTACACACACACTTACAAATTAATACACATAAATCTAATGATATATGTACAAAGTCTTTTGTTTCGTTTGTGTTTGTGTTCACTATTTGTCTGAAAGAAATAAAATCTTTGTTTTGAGATCGGGGCTGTGTGGTCTTTATTTTGTCATTGCAGACTCAAGTTTACACATACTGTACACTCATCAAAAAAAGAAAACTATGCTTTATTTCGGAGTGATGTTGTTATAAAATGTTAGCAAAAGTACAGTAGATTAAAAAACTAAAACTACCCGTTGGCATGACATCTTACTGACACTGTGATGCAGGTGGGAAATACAGTTGTGCTGTTGGGGGCTGGGAGGGTGGGATTGTGTTCTCAGGATTTGTGGCCATTAATCTTACAGGCTTACTTTGAACCCAGAAGAGAGGCATTCTGTTCAGATGTTACCTGTAAAGGCCATTAAAATCCACTTACATTTGCGAGAAAAGGAAAAATTGTTGTAAAAAGTGTTTATTGTGTAATGTTTTTGTTAGCTATAATTTCTTTTGTTGTCAATTAAGATAACATAGGTGTAGTGTACACACAGTGTATGTGAAAATAGCTACTAAAACCTGATGGGCAAAACAGAAACCAACACATTACAGAACTGTGGAACATGCTTGTCAATTTTCCATTTTAAGCAAAAAAAAGACACATTTTACCTTCAATGTGTAAGCACTCCATTGTTAAAGTCCATTGTTAAATGATTGGGGCAGAAAAGCTATTTCATATTTAAAAGCATCATAACTTTAGGGTTAGGCTTACATTTTTATTACTACTAATTACACTTGTCTCCTTTAAGATGAAAAGCTTGCTGTTATGTAATCAAGGACAAAGGTCAGAGTAAGAGAGGTCAACACTGTGTTTAACTCAGTAACCCTGTAGGCACTGGAGAAGGACTCTGAATTCCTAAGCTTCATGTTACAAGCCTGGAAGAGGGCCAGATAACTGCACCATGATGATTCAAATCAATTAATACTGTCTAATCCTGTGTTCTCAACTGCTTCAATATACAGGTACTTTAATAATGAAGTCAATCAAACCTCTCCTTGTGTGATATTCATTTATGATATTTCTTATTTAACAAATGATGACTCTCTTGAAAGATTATGAAACCTTATTTTTTAGTTTTTTCATTTTCCCATTACTGTAGTACTTATGCAGCATGACATTTGTTGAGGCTGTTAATCATTTTTGCCAAAAAATGGACCAATATATTGATTATGGAGCAGCCCAACAATTCAATGTTTTTTTTCTGTACTTTCAGTTTCTGTGCTTTCTGACTGAAACACTTAGTTACACCAAAGCAATAATGTCTTGCAAATATTTTTAAACACTCTTTATTTCACATATATTTCTACAGTAACTTTTCTAAACATTCACTCACATAGAACATGCACACAAAAATCATTTTGTGAGTTTCCAACATCAAAAGTACTTTTGAACGTCTGAAATTTATTTTTGCACTTAGCATTAGCACAAAGACGTTAATGTGGGTTAATGATGAGTTATTTCTATTAGACAATGACAGATGAGAAATGTATCTCGACTTACAGAAAAACACAAGAACACAACACTAAGACTATGCACCACAGTTTAGTTACTTCAGTTAAGGGCAACCTAGAATCTCTAGAATTCAACAGGAGTTGCTACAGTTTTAACTGAGTAATACAATAGAAGGGAAACATCAGGACCATGGAAATGACTTGTTGACATTGTGAGGACAGGATGTTGTGTGGGTGACTACTTTATACTGAACAATAAGATGCTCTCTGTGGGAGCACTGGTGGAAGACGTGGGATCTCAGCTCACAGATCATTAAGAACCTCAAGCACAGTAGCAACAGACCAGGCCTGTGTTTCACAGCTAAAGGGGCAATACTGGCCATTTTCATTAGTGAGCTCTGGCAGACCCTTCCAGGATGACCTAAGATAAGAAATGATGAAAGATCATCTTGGGTAGTTTAAATTCTAATGACATATTAGCAGGTCAGATTTATATTGTATAATTGTATTAACTTACCAATATTATCATTTTGAAGACATACTATTTTTTGACTTACTACAGCATGTATCAAAACTTCTTTACAAACCACTTCATATAATTTTCTTATATTTGAATACATGTCCCATGCGCATACTGTTTATGAATTGACAATACATTTTGTTTTATAATATGGGTATTGGACATATTATAAACTATTGGCCATTATATAACCCATATCAGTTATTTATGGATAATGCAGTTTCTGGAGAAATGTAGATTTTACCTTTCCATGTGGACATAATGGCGAGAGAGAACATTCTTCACCAAGTACACAGTTTTTTCATAAGTGTCTTTGCCAAGCTTCTTAGCAAAATAGATCTTGGCACGTAGGAAGTATCCTATTGGCCAGAGCCACTCCTGATGGGGGTAATGAGAAATGATGAGAAAAATAACAAGTTTTATAAGCCTGTGGAGAAATTGTGCTGATGAGGAACTAAAGATGATCTTACAGGGCCTTGGTGGTAGTTGAATCCTCTAGCGAGGTTGTAGTTGTCATTATCAAGAGAATTGTCATAAACTCCACAATAAACCATGTCACTGTTTAAACAAATAATCAGTCATAGAGACAAAGAAGAAATATCAATAACATTCTATTGTAATTCATGTGAGGGGGTAGAAAAACGGTAGAAAAATCTCACTCTGGGTCCAAGGTCTTCATTCCAAGAGGTCCAAGCAGTTTCTCTTCTACATTGTTCAAAGCTTCCCAAGCTTTCTCCACAGTGAACATCTCTGGGGCCTAGGAAAGCAAACCACTAGAAATGTATTAAACAATACTTAAACATTTATCCAAAAAGGTGCCAGCCTTCCTGCAGCAAACAAAGTTTAAGTGCCACAGTGGTCACAATGGATCAACCTTGTTGAATTTGTATGAACTGTATCAAACTTTACATTAAGCATTTACCTTACTGTATAATGCATTTATGGTATATATTGCTATTTTTATGTGTTAGTATGTGGGAATTGAACCCATAGCATTTCAGTTGAGCTACAGGAACACAGTAACAAATTTCACTGTATAACAGCTTGGGCACAGTTACCTACAGATTAGTCTAAGCATCTCCTAACAGAAAGAAGTTTGTTATTTTTAGGATGATTTCTTACCACCACCATAGCAATGGTGAAGTTAGGTCTTAGCTGGTAGTCACACCAGGGGCTGGAGGCTCCACAGCTGTCTTTGTAAATGCCCCGTTTATGAACCAACTCGTGATGCTTCTCGCTGGGGTCATTCGGGTCCTGGGACACATAGAAAAACTTCTCAAAGTTCTTCTGGATTTTTATATTCCAGTCTTCATAGGACACAGAGAGCTGCGTGCCTGCATGTATGATAAAACAGGACCTCAGTGCCTCAGTAGTTCTTGGTAAACACTAATGCATGAACCTAGGTTTAAACATACAAAACAACAGGCCATCTGAACTCACCGCCTCTGTTAATGGTCACGCTGTTGTAAGGAAACAGCCCTTGTTTATTTAGCTCCACAAGCCAGCGTACGGTAGACTTGCACAGACCAACTATTTCTACAGCTGAGCCATCTCTGCATTAGAGTAAAAGAATAATGTTAAATAGAGTAAAAGAAAAATGTTAAATAATGTTAAAAACAGAGAAAGTGTGTTCAAGACAGAGAGATACACTTATAAATAGGGTCTCATATATAAGATATATCTGGCTTTAAGAGATTTCAGGGCCTGCCTGGGTGTAGCCGGGATGCCTTTGTTGCGAGCTCTCTCACTCTCTCCCATTTTGTCCATCCAGGTTCCACAATTGAAACGGTTTCCGCCATAGACAAAGCCAGTGTCAGGGTTCACCTTAGCCACTATACTGAACCCTTAAATAGTTTAAATACAACACGTTCAATGCATATTCTTAAAGGAACATTGTAGTCTATCGTTTAAAAGGCTTTACCCTCATCTCTCATGTTGCGGTCAATCTGAGGTCCAGCATTCCTCTCTCTGAACTCTATACCCTGCATGTGACGCTCCATGGCCTCATGAATCACCTCGTACAGTGGCTGTTCCTGTGACACCCACCGCAACATAAAAATGAACTTATTGTAATGAAAAAGCAAATACACTAAGAATTAGCCTATAGCTCACTTCTTAATGCACTCTATGGTATATTATGACTGGTATGGTATGTTATGACTGAGTGTAAGGGAATGGTTTACCACAGTGCCCGGTGAAAGGGCTTTAGAGTCATCTGTGGGATACATCCTGGACACAGGGCACTGGAGGATGTCAGTGCCGTTGGGTACCACAGTACAATAGTCCTGTATGCACTGCAGCCACCACCACACTGCATCACGGCAATTAAAACGTGCCCCCACACCCTCTCCTAACAGATTGGGAATCAGACCATGTCTCAGAGTACCAGCAAAGGCCAGAATAATGTTCCTGTATGGGGGAGCAGGAGGAAGAGGAAATTAAGACTTGAACTGAATTGTTCTGCTGTTCTGAGGTAATCATTATTGAGTGAAAAATGTATATTTTCTTAATTATTTTCCTTTCATAATTATGAACGTTTTTATAATTTCATAAACAGAATTTAATTATTTAGAAATTAATCTGCTTTTTTAAAAGAATATGCCAAACAAAACATTAGGTGCGGATTAGAACCATCCTGATATCATCATACTGTAAATAATAAACATACTTTATTTTAATTTCATAGTTTCCATGCATAATGTTTATTCAGAATCAGAATTGGAGTGTGACTCAAATTGAATTTTGATAAAATTGTGAGGAGCCTAAAGACTTCCACCTCAACCATATCTGAGTAGGTGTTTGGAGTAATGAACTGAAATCATATGAGTACCTGGCCTCCAGGTGTCGGCCGGTGACCAACATTAATCCCCTCAGGGCGATGAACGTGTCTCTGCCCCAGCAACGGAAGATTCCAGCAGAAAAATGAGGCAAGCCTATAGAATTACGAAAGAATTATAAATAATATCAACAAAGCTTATGCAATACGAAACAACAACATTGTGACCTGTGACCTGTCTTGTTTGGGCTAGGCTAGCAGCCCATTTTCTTTAACTATTGAGCCAGCAGGACCAAAAAAAATTACTTTGGTGAAAACTCACAGTGAAAACATTGTTTAAGAAGTCACCTGCAGCCAATGAGACACAGCACTGCTCCTTCTGTTTAGTGATCTCATTGACACGGTAAGGCACATCGGCTAGGGCTGGTGAGAGAGGTGGAAGTGCTGGAAATCGACCTATGCCACACATTTGGACCGAACCCAGAGCCAGCAGCTTAACAAAAGTAGAGCCATTCTGTATAAAACTGACACAACACATAGAACAATCTTTAAAGAGCCCTAATAATGAAACACTTTTCAACTGTGATAACCTGAGCATGAATGTTCCTTGTTTGTTTAATAAACAATGCATGCACTCCATTTAGGGATGGAATCATTACCACGATTATCCAAAATAATACTTCAACTTGGAACTAGCTTATAGTACTTCAATTAACTGTAAATATAGTAGGACAAACACATACTCCAGAGGTTGCTCACCTTGACATCTGTTTGAAAGTCACATCAAGGGCAGTGCTGTAGGCTCCTACCAGGATAGCATCAAAGTAACAAGGGATGAGGTAGCGAGGGATGTGTTTCAGGTAAGCAAACATAGCCTGGAACCACTGACCCACCTAAAGATAAAAGCAATCCAAACCTCTCAACCAGAGTTACATCAGGTTTATTTTGACTTATATAGATGGCACATGTCATAAACTTTGGCTTATCCTAAAGCTCTTAACTCCTGCTAAACCCCTGAGATTATCTGCTACATATAGCACATATTTGGAGGTTTGGACTTATTCACCTCTGTCAGCGTGCCGCCGCGGGACATCAGCCTGTTGCTCACATAGTCGATCATCCAATCCCCCTGCCTTAGGTTGTCACAGAACGGGTGGCCCAGATCATTTTTGGGTCGAATGTCTGCCATCACTGACACCAGCCCTGTGTGAGGGATTTGTCATTAGACCAAGAAAAAGATAAAGCGAGTACAACATTACATGACCCAAATACATATACACACATGTATAGTCATTTACTGTATATAACACAACTGCACTACCAGGATAAATCCAAGATTAAGGTCAATTAAGGTGAAATCAAAAGCTACATTTACTTTTAAAACTAGAAGTCACTCAATTACATGAAATACGTGTAATTAACTTAAGGTTTGGTTTGTACCTTGCAGACCACCATATTTGAGTGTGGTCCAGCCAGGGATGTTATAACAGCCTCCTCCATCCTCCTTCTCCTCAGCATCACAGCGGAACAGCAGAACATTCAGATCAGCCAGAGTCAACTTAGACATGATCCTGGTTGAGAAGAAACAAGATTTGGTGGTTCTCATTTTCCTGAATCTCATATTCAGGGATATAGGCATGTTCTTTGTGGGGTCCGAAAACATATGCATTTATTTTTTTGTCAGACCCGTCTATCCAAAGCTACTTGTGGTTCATTCAGGCTTTATGTTTTATCAGTATTCTTCTGGGAATCTAACCCATGGCCTTGGTGTTACTAGCGCCATGTGGATATACTGTATAACCAAAGGCTGGAAATGTCTGAACTCACTGTGTAAGTGGGGTCTTCAGTACAGCAGGCGTGTCTTGATCAGGCAGACTGCCTGCTTTATAAAGAGGGTTGAACTGAACGAGATGGTGCCTCAACACACCCACCAGTTCCTGGGATTTGGGGTCCAGACTCACCCTGTGAAAAAGATGTTTGGATCCTAAACACCACTTCTACAAATGAAAGTTATGAATTTAAAGCAATGCTGAAAGTCAATGTTTGCCACAGGGCAGTTGCTCTTCTCAACTGGTGAGTTGCAGGTAATAGAAAATCTATGCTACAAGCAAATAAATAGGCTTATTAACCTTTTAAAACAAGCTAAAGGTGAACAGCTTGTTTTGTTGTTGACGTTAGTGCATCTTATTAAACTTGACAATAATTAAATGCAAATTATGTGCATACAGATTCAAAATTAATGCAAATTCCATGCTAATATTCCCAATATTAACCCAATATATAGCCCAGTGTTTTTTACATGTTTTTTACAAGACTGTCCCCTTGAAAGAAAGTACTTTTTTTTACTAAAAAGTATTTTTGTCATTGTTTATTAATTCATGAAATTGCCAGTATTTTTATTCAGCTGATGTCATGTATCTAAATGTGCATATTTTCAACTCTTTTCAGTTCATTGTAGGAACAATTTTTGTACAATCCAGGTGCTAATGTAGATACCAGTTGAGAAGTACTGAAACAACTGAAATGCCAATATTTACATACTGAATGACAAGTTTGTGTCAATTCAGTAAAGGCTTTGCGAAGCCTTTGAAAGTCTAACCTGAAAGCAATGACGCTTCCAGGCGTGAGCTGCTCGAACACGATCTCCTGCACAAATTCACTGCGCCCTCGAGACGTCACACCGGCCTGTCTCACCACCTTACTGTCCTTCAGCTGAGAACAAACAAAGAGACCTCTGAGAGTCAAGAGATAACATTGACTCCTGCAGTGTTGACACTGTAGTCAATCAAAAGGCAATGCAAGCCCGGGCAGCGGACATTTACAGCCAGGCAGGAAAGGGGAGGGTTCCCAAAACAAGTGGTTGAGATGAAACCAAAGCTCTTTAAGGGTCATGCTGCTAAAACTGCAGGGTAGGGTTGAGTCTTTTGTCTCAGATGAGGACGGTTATAATTAAAGCAGACTCACTCCACTCAGGTTACAGGTTACCTGGATGTGCTCTTTAATCTCCACTGTGTACCCAGGCATGCCATTAATGCTCTTCTCATCCTTTTTGTAGGAACCCGCCTGCCTCTCCACCGTACGTGCCTCCAGCACAACCTCCTCTATCTTACCTGTGAGAGAGGATTTGTTTAAAGAGATTTGACCAGGTTTTGGCTTTAATTCCAGCATTAAGACCATGAACATGTAATAGAGATCAGTATAAATTGGATCTACCAATAAAGATACAGCAATCCTCACAGAATATAATGAGAAGCAATAAGAGGGAATATTGTATCCTTTTAAAGAATGTTACATTTACACAGAATCTTCCAGAAAACAGTGGTTCCCCATGTCAATGGGCTCTTTAGCTCCATATAAGAGAAAACAACCATATGCAAAAGCATTATTAAAGTGTGCAATGTAATATGTACTTAGGTCCTGAAATGACATTTGGTTGATTAAATACTCCATCAAATGCAACAGAGAACAGAATCTTTGACACACCAGGGATACACATTGGTGGAACCTCGTCGGGGTAGCGATGGTGTTTGGGATTCTTGAAAGCAGTGCGGCACACAGCCACTACAGACTGATGTGTGCTGGGGCAATGACGAGTAACAGCCACAATGTCCTCGTCTACTTGGTCCACAAACACCTTGAAAACATCCAAAGACACATGACACTCTATTGAAAAGTCTAACAAAGACACTCAATTAAAAAGTATATGAACACTGATACATTGGTGCAGATGTCAAAGGTGATCACTAACTAGCAGTCTATGAAACATTTCATCATTATAATGTGGACTCGATGGAGGACTCGAAGGGTGGAAGTCATTGGCAGTGGTTTCGGTTGTGCATTGGGAAAACCCAAACAATAGTACAGATATAGAAACTAATTTGCCGTAGTACCATTGTAGGAGACTAACATCAAATATCTTTTAGCCAATCTTGAACACCTACACATCTTGAAGACACTATAGTTTGCATCAGTTTCTTTAATAGAACTGCAGTTGTTTGCGTTTTTTGCATTATTGGGGGGACAAACTCTAAACCATAACTCTAGACTGAAGAGAATAACCTTTAGCTCCAAAAGTCAAGTTTACCTGGTTGAACCCTTTTGCTGCCAGTTCTTGGTGTAGTCGATTGAGGGCCAGCTTTCCGGCGATGATTCCAGACTGCAGGTTGACCTCAGAAGAGGAGGAAGGTTTAGCCTGAGGATTCCATTTGCTGTAGAAACGCTCCTCTGACACAACAGAGATCTGAGAAACATAGACTTTATTTAAAGATGGACTCCAAAATGATGTTTCATATTACACATAAGGTTTTGTGAGCGTGTGTGAAGCTGTTATCTTGCCTGGTGGGGTACTAACTCATCATATCCTCTAGTGCTTCCAGTCGCACAGCAGGCCATAGAAACAATAGCAGAGCTCGGCAGCGAATCATACACTGAGCGGATCTATGACACAGCATCCAAATTAAAATCTGATTAAATGACTGACACCGATCAATGTAATTTATCACACAGTGTTAGCATACCTGAATAGGGCATTCATTATCATGTGTGACGTCCAGGAACATGGCGTGGGCAATGCTAGGCACCAGAGGTCTGAGGTTGGGCTGCAGAAAGGCCCCCACAGGCTCTCCTCCATAGCGGTACACCAGCCGGCCCTCCTCATGACTGTCTCCTGCGCTCATGGCCTCTACAACAACATAGATAATTACAAATAAAACAATACAAAGTAAAACACTGTATTTTACCTCAAAGTATGTCTGTTAATCATTTCATGGTTAATTTCATTTAAGCTGTTAAGCTATGTACAGCAATGCATTAATACAACGTCCCACACAGGCTGTGTTTTTTTTCTCAATATTTTCTAAAATAACAAAGGTGCTTATTTTTACACATTGTTATTAATAGAAAGTTGGAATAAAAATGAAAGCATTAAATAACTGCAAGTATTTTGTATTGATGATCTTTGAGTTAACTGATTTTGAGTTATAGCATTATTCCATTATTTAATGTAAAGAAACAAAGAACTACATTTTGAATGTCTGATGCTGCAGAGATTCTCCAGATGCACGATTTATTACTGCAGACATTCCTCATAACTTACACTCATTTCTCACTCCGCTCAACTAGTCTGTATTTTTAAAGGAAACACAGCATGAGTAAATCTCTCTGAAGAGTAAAGAGAAGCACAGACTCCGCCAGTAAAAACCCTTCAGATCCTCAATGTTTGAGAGAATAAATTCAATATTTGTCAGTTTTGTTTGCTGAGGTTGTATGTTACAGTGAATACATCAGTCCTTAACAAAGCATATTTTGCCCTAAATTTAGAAGGCTGCCTTTATATATTTTAAGCTTACATTGTCATTTATTTGTTTAAGCATGTAAACATAGCAAATTGTTTAAAAGCCCCTTGGAAGTTCACTGGGGTTTAGTAGGGCATTGGCTCCCACTGTAAAATAACACTTACAATGTTTAATAAAGTATTTCATATCATAACCTTCAATAAAACAACACAGCCTCAACGCAATCCATATCAAATTCAATACCAAAGTTAATTATGTTATTGGAAATGTTACCCAGCAGTGTTAAAATGTCATACCTCTGATGAGCGAAGAGATTCCTAATCTAGTCACAAAAACATTATCCAGCTCCTCGCTGCCTGTGAAGAGCTCAGCCACCACATACAGGTCTGGCCTGAGAGTGCGGGCAGCATCCAGCATGAACTGAAGCAGGCAGGGTTAGAAAGACATGCACCGCAAAACAACGGGCAATAGCAGAAGTTAGTGGATCCGGAGAAGTCCATTAAATGGATTCAGAGAGGGAAAGAGTCATGCATCAAATGAAACCAAAATCAGCCAGTAGAGAACAAGATTTTTAAATAAACAAGAAGCAGTTCGGAGATGGTTTTGTAATAACAGGGAATTCAGAAGACAAAACAAATAAAATGTGATTGTCAGAAGGACACATGAATAGGAAGGGATGCAGCACAAGAAGAAAGAGACAAACAAACAAACAAGACTTGATTAGCCATCGTCATGCCTACAGACCTCTGATGAGACTGGTTATTCCCAGCCGGTTTACAAACACATTGTCAATCAGCTCGCTGCCTGTAAAGAGTTCGGCTATCACATACAGATTGGGTCTGACTGCTCTGGCTGCTGCCAGCATGGCCTGCAAGGCACAATAACCAGTTTACAGTGAGAGCTTTGATGACTGGAAGACAGTCTGCTGATCAGGGCTGAAAGAATGCTCCATATACCAATAATAGAAATATATTTTAAATATATAAGTCTTATTAGCGTCTGTTGTTCTTAGCAACGTAGCAAAAAAAGCTCTTAGCAAAATATGAAACAAATTGAAAATGTTGGCAGAGCAGGTGAAAAACTGGACTGCTGCCCTGAAAAAAATGTATATTATTTATATCTTTATTGTGGAGTGCTGCTTAGGCAGAACAGCTTTGTTAATATACCATCACATTTTTAATAACCATAATACGGAGAATAAGACACATTTAATGTTTCTCAGCAAATAATCTGCTGCCAGGGACCAGCCTAAGCCAAAACGTACTAACACTGACAGTAACTAAGGAGCTCATCATATAAAAATGTGTAGGGAAAAAAATAAATCTTACCCTCCCATGTCTAATATTCTTCTTTTACACGTTAATCTTAAACACATGATTTGACTTTTATCCAGCCAATAGTAATAATCAATCTTTTGACACTGGTGCTGTACCTCAGCCACATGCAGCGGAGTTGAGTGGCAGTTGTCCAGACGCACTCCCACAAAGTGTTTGGCTGTGATCTCTGTGTATTTCTGCATGTGGGCCCACAGGTACGGGCAGTCCTCAGGCCCGTTGCCATAGCGCAGTTTAACGCTGTCTCCCCAGCAAATCAGCTCTCTCCTGATGTAGACGTTGGAGCCTGACCAGAATGTGAAGAAGAAAAGCAACTTTGATTCACCTAGTTTCCAAAACAGCTTGGCAAGGGCAGCCAATGCCTAGACTTCTAAGTTAACATCGCCACCTTGTGTTTACAGGCAGATTAACATTGATCCCCTTAAATTAGTTTACTGGGTACAGTAACATGACTTCAGGATTTATAAATAAACCACTAATATGAGTGAGTGTTTCAGAATGACAGTTTAGTTTGTATTAGTTACTTTAAATGTGTCTTTTAAACAAAAAACTACTGTTGTTTTTCCAATGAACTGTTTTGTATTGCTTAATGTTTACTTAACTGTACTAATCAATAACTACTGTATGTTTTTATTAAAAGCATGCAAGTGTATGTAACTTTGTTTTTTGATTAAGGGCTATTAATACGAATTATTATTTGTTTTTAGTTTTAATCATTAGTTTTTAGTTTGAATTATTGTCCAAAGTATTTACGTTTAGCTGTTTCATGCATACAGTACAAAATATTTAAACATTTATCAAAACAAAAAACATAATAGAAGTCTATTGGTAAATGGGATTAAAAAAGCAGTATGTCGGACCTGGTTCTGCAAAGTTTCTCAAGGGGTCGTCTCCCATGACCCAGCCATTGTGGGCCAGAAAGTGACAGGCCTTTTCTGGCTGATTCATCAGCTCCAGGTCCTGCTCAAGTGTCGACTCCTCAAATGGAAAAGTGAAATACCTGCATGAGGACACATTCAATAATTTCATAATGAAGTGATAGTTCCTTTAAAAAATATGAAGATAATTTTATTACAAACCTCTGAAGAGGCTGAATGTATGAATTTTATTACCTTGTGACCAGAGGATATTTTCTTGTGACGGGTCCCAGTTTGGGTCCGTGATCAGCCAGTCTCTCATAGGTCACAGTCCCATTGATGCAGTTAAGGGCCTAAACATACACAAATTACATCACTGTGCTGGAGCACATGACAGCAGAGTTACAGGTGCTGAGACGGAGACTCACCTGCTCCAGATGGTGCTGAACTTCTCTGTACTGTTCATCGTTTAACTCCTCCAGTCTCCTCCTCAGCCAGTTACAGCAGTCCTCAATGGCACCAGGACTGTTACTGCAACAACAAAATGCTTTAATTTCAAATGCAGTTCTGGGTAGGTGGTAAATAAAGAATCAGTACCTAAAAATGTAAACTCTGTCATAGGCTTGGTGTCCACAGCTTGGCAAAACTATTAGTTAATAAGGACGGGTACTATGGTCTTACTTAAATGTACTCAATGGCTTCACACTAAAAGGTATCAAATTGTTTCAGAAGCCTTTAAATAAGCACACACAGCTCTATTAACTCATTTTTTATACTTTTATTGTGCTTGTTTAGCATTTTGGATCCTAACAAACCCAGTTCTATTCACTTTCATTATACAGTATGTAAAAGAGCAGCTAGGATATTACATAAAATAACAATCCCTTTGTGAACCACAGAATCCTTTAATCTTGCTATGATGTTCATGAAGCGGTCTGTGTACTGCGGCTCTAAAATAAATGTGTAAAATACTGACATACATGGAAGATACTGACCTATGGGGCACAAAGTTCTCCAGAGCAGAGTTCATGTCCACTGTGTTGCCAAAGCGCCTGTATTGTGGGTCCTGAATGATCTTTAGTTGCTGTTTGCCATCAGCCTTGCTCCTGTCCAGTTTGCCCCCTGTACAAACAATATCAAATCAATGAACATAATTTATCCTCTAAATGTAATTATTTAAAACCCTCCAGGAACTCACCACTTTGGAGCAAAGATCTAAACTGATCCACCACAGGTTCCACTTTGACTTGAAAGAACTCCCATAGTTTGATTTTGGGATACACATTCTGCCAGATGATTCCACGAGCAGCCTAACGAAAACAACATATTACACTTTATCATGGAAGAAATAAGGAGATGTTACACACCTGAAATAATTTAATCCAGTTCAGTTTTAATGTGTCCACACACACTCACATGGAGGTGTTCGTGACCCTGGATAAGGGCTGGGAGACCTTTGTCTTTGTATTTGCCATCAGCTATATCACAGGTGAGGTGCCACAGGGCTCTGTCTAGCACCCAGGCAGGCTTCAGGTGAGGAGAGTTAACTAGGTTATAACCACACTCTGGATGTTTCCTAATCCATTTGCTGTTAGCAGCTGAGTAAGACAGGAAAAGACAATGATGACTATAACAACGCAGAATTGTTACACAAAATATTTGATATTTAAGATGAAATTGGCATCACAGGGATCATTTGGTGTTTTGTGACATTGAAACTATATGCTTTTATATTCTATATATAAAACTATATTGACTATATTCATTTAAGGCTCTTAGATATAATTTTTTAACATTTTAAAAATTTATTTTTTACATTTAGAGTGGATTTAAAGTCCCATCCAAACTTAGACTTTTTGATTTCACTATATACACCCTACATACTGCAAATGCACATACACTACACAGCATCTGAAGTGTGCTGCATGTACACACAGCTCCAGATAACATATCATACATTCACTGACCTTTAACTGTGCTGAGCCCTGCCAGGAATGATGAACTATGAACTTTTGTTTTCTATGAACCTTGACTATACCACTTCCATGCTCGGTGGAATAAATGCAAAAAAGTAACATGATCTGTGTCTTAAATGGCCTTCCTTTTATATACAGTGCACTATTTCAGGTTCACACATTTTGCTGTAGATCCCATAGTAAAGAACCTCTAGTGCACTTATACAATCCCATAATGCACTGCAATAAAAAGTGTATACAATAATGCACTGTAAGATATTACCCACAATGCATTGTGAGGGGAATGTTACACAATATTCACAAGGTCTGAATCTGCTCACTACTTTCTCTGGTAGACTGTATTTCATCAACTGGTGAATAGTAAATCTCCACATTAGTTTTTTTTCCACAGGTAGTAAGTATTAAGCCCTGAATGTTCTTTTTAGGCATTCTGCTCACATAGTAAGTCTCAGTAACAGCCACACAGAACAGCTGAACTGCAGCACAACACCATATCAGACAGGGCAAGTGTTTCACCAATAGCCCCTGTCCTCCGTAAATAATCTATTTTTAGATACATGAAGTCAATGCAAAGGCTTTTGGGATGGGCTTATACAGAAGATTACAGTGAATCACACTGAAACTGTGGCCTTTTTACAAGAATAAAATGTTCATGCTGTGGATGCATGAAACAGCATTAATGTATATATACATACATACATACATATACATATATATATATATACATAATTGTTACACAGAATATTTCATATTTAAGATGAAATTGGCATCACAGGGATCATTTGGTGTTTTGTGACTTTGAAACTATATGCTATATGTATACATACGTTTAGTATACATATATCTATGTACTATATGCTATATGAAACTATATGTGTATGTATATACACATACACACACATGCATATACATATATACATATACACATTTGTATAAGTTAACCTTTACAAGACAATATCTTTGTTTCTGTGTGTGTTTCTGCATGATTCCTTTTTAAGAAATACAGCCATAACCCACAACAGAGAACAGGCGAAATTAACCAATCACAATCACCTGTATGATTATAAACCACATCAGTGATGCACAGCATGTTCCACTCATTCTTCATCTTCTCCACCAGGTTTCCAGCATCTGTCCAGGTGTAAGTTTGTCCAGGAGGGGAGAAGTCTGGGTTGAGCTCCAGCTGATCAGCCAGAGAGTAACAGGATCGAGACTCACCCAGTGTCTGCAGCGGCGTGAAGTGAATCATATTATAACCTATAACATATTTAAATCTGATTAAAAATGTCCCTTCACATTTTGAAAGCTACATAAACATGCTGCCTAACCAGCTGTTATGAATATGAGTTATGAATGTTATGAATATGAATGTTATTGAGACGAATATGAGATGAATATGAGACATTATTCAGGAGAATTATGGCTCAGCATAACTGCTCTGGACTAGAGAACTGAACAAATACAGAGAAATTAGTCTTTTTAGAGAACAGTTGCTTTGGGCTATTTAATGACTTGGACTGCTGAGTTTGCCATTAAGGTTGTTATTGATCGGTAGTGTAATCAAACAGACCCAGAGAGAAGAAGATAGGACTCAAAACCAGACAAGGTTGAAATAGACAAATAACACAGGGTTTAGCACAGGAACATTGTTCAGTGCACTGTATACCAATTAAACAAACATTCAGCTCCAGTCTTGCTGTCTTTTTCTTTTAAAATCCCCTTACATAAAAAAATCTATTTACTCACCTGCCTCTTTGGCAACTCTGAGTCTGTCCGGCCACTCATCCAGGGGCCCAAGACATTTGGACAAGTATGTCTGGATACTGATGCAGTCAAGTGGCAAAACATGGTTGTCCGCTCCAACCCGGAGTACTGGATCCACCACTATATAGCCACCACCAGACTTCTCCTGATCTCTGGTGAATAACAAATTAACAAGGAAATTATTTTGCAACTTTATGGCCAACATATTCACTAAAACTTAATTTAATATACTATATATTATACTATATATACACAATATTGTGTAATATATAATACCTGAGTATAAATCAAAATCTTCTATACAGTCTAACTCACCCATGGCCAAAGTAATACTGGTATGAGCCAGAAATCTTGAGGTCAAGGGTGCAGAACTTGTCAGAATCATCCTCTCTTCCAGTAGGGTTAATCCACTGTAAGGCGCGGAATTTGTGACGATCAAAGCGTTCCCCCTCCGCGGGGTAGTTAGTGTGAACGTGCACATGTTTCCCCTGCAGAGTGGGGCCCAGGCGAAACTGGAGCTCAAACCCTAAGTGGAAACACAAGACCAGCTAGAAAACACAGATTTTGCCATTTGTCAGAGACAATAAATGATACACAACCCTTTTTCTGTTCCCCTTTAAAAAATGGCTGCAGTGCTGCTATGGTACAGTGATGGTATCACATATCAATAAGCTGTAATTTGTAATTTGATTTTACAAAAAATACAGTGTTGTGTGATTAAAGCATATTATTTACACTTTAATTTTTTTTCTCCAGTCTCAATTTTGTAATACTAGGCTCCTAGATATACACTTATATATATACACATATAGTAACTTTTTAAAGTTACCTGGATTTTTGATCTACAGTAATATAGTTTATTCAACTATTATTATATTAATTTCCATGTCTAATAATCTGAATGTATTTAAAATAGAACATGTACAGTTAGACAATTGAATACAAATTAAGGTTTATTAGCATAGCTAACAAAAAAGTTAAGCTCTCCAGCTGTCACACCAGGGCTTGTTGGCATTTGAACATGATTGAGGTCTTTTGCTTGGTAAATGCCTCCATGATACATGGATTCAATTTCTCCAATGGAAATAGCCATAACTAATCTCATAGTACAGTCAAAACTCCTCTGCCGTCTCTGCTGTTTATTAGTGCATGAATGAATAGGTATTGACCATAAAGAAGACTTCAGAGAACATCTATAAATAACGACAAACATTCTGCACGTATCATACTCCGCATTCTCTTTATCAGAGGACACAACACGATCAAGCCACAGAACAATAAACATGGGCTGAAACTTGCCTTGGTCCAGGCGGAAGAGGGTCCTTTCAAGTTTCTCCATGTCATTGAGGACCATCACTCTTATTTGTTTACTGTGTGTCATGATTTCCCTTCTTAGCGCGTCCTTAACATACAGGAAACGTTGAGCTGGAATTCAACAGGACCCCCTTCTCTGAAAGGGAACCAAAAGACATGCAGATGATATTCAAGTGCGCTTAACAGAAGTCCAGCTATGTACCGATCAACCTTCTGAGTAATTGCAAAACTGTTTCCTTCGATAAGTTATTGCACCATTTTATAAACCACAAAACTAAACTAAACGTACAAAGCATCTGACATGACAGCTACCCAAAACTGCCAGAGATCGCTGCAGGAAAGGAAGGAATATACCTGCAAATAACAAGATCTGTATCCGCACAGTATCTACTCAATGCACCATCACCATCCCCGGTAGTTTAACGTCATCGGTATTTAAAGTAAGTAAGCAAAGCCAAACAGTATCCTCTAACCCAGAGTGGTCGAGGTTAAGTATCTAGCTGATAAAGGCCAAGCAAGTCTATATTAATCGGGGCAACAGTAACATTTGCCAAGGCAGAACACACTAATGTGCATCAGATAACTGACTGACAGACGTTTTCTTATGGTGACACCACCAATAGTACGAATCGCATAATGCACGACAGTGTCCAGTCAAAATTCACATACAATTTCAATCATCTTTGCACGATAAGGATACATTGTTAAGAATTAGCAGGGTTAAAAGACACACCGGTGTTATTTTTCCTGATCTTAGCTTAAGGTCGTTCCAGTTGCTGGTGAAGGAGGCGTGTACTCTATGCGGTAACACTTCACTTCCCGTTACCGTAACGCCCCTAATATAAGAAACATTTACTGTGTCCTTATGCTGAATGGTTAAATACAGGACAGTAAAAATCGTTCACGACTCGTGTATTTGCATCGAGTTGATTTACATTTACATCGATGATCAGACGTCGATCCGCTTGTTATGATTCAGATTTTGTCTCCATCGTGCGGCGAGCAGACTCTCAACACGTGACGTAACCCCGCCCATTTTTAAAAGTTATTCAGATTAAACTAAACCATTACCAAACAACAACAATACCTGAGCAGACAGGTACCAGCAGGTAAGAGCATCGTTACATTTCAAAGCTTTATAGCTTCAGATTACCTTTATAGGATTTTAACTCTGTTATCCTTTGTCTTATTGTGTTGTAGTGTTTCATTAAATGGATACAGTTTGCTATCGATAAATAGGTCTGTTGTAAGATCCGGATATATCCAAAAAAGAAGTTGAAAATGGCCAACTAACAAACTGCTCTGGCAGTCCTTGAAATTTTGTGTTTGACTGCTGTTAGTGGATGCAGTAATGGAAAAGTGGAGAAAGCTTGTGAGAGCATGTTGGCACAGCATCACAGCCAGCCTAACACCACTGCCAGCCCAACACCACTGCCAGCCCATAAGTAATGACTGTGAGTGTCAGTGAGTTCAGCCCAGGGGTTCAGATAAAATGTAGGTCCAATAATATGATTCAGCCAGTGATTGCCCTTGTTTCCAGTTTAACTCTTTATAATAAGTTTAAACAGTGTTGTTGCTTTTCTTTGTCTGATTTAATTTATTTATTGTAATTAACACTTATAATGTCTATAAGGAGGTGAGCATTTTAAGGGCCTCTCTCTGGAGGTGAGCATTTTAAAGGCTTCCTGAAAAATATATATGTGTGTATTATAATCTGCTTTTGATGTCCAAGAATTGACATTCAATGTGAATGTACTGTTTGATGTATTTGAAAGGGTTCTGCTTTTAGTAGACAGAAATTCAGGTGATCTTTAATGCCCCAAACACATCTTCTCCAACTGTTCAGTTTTTGTTTGTGTTTTTTGTTCAGTGATATTGAGTTTTGAAAGTGTTATAGTTTCTCAATATTGGACATATTCAATAACTCACTAGATACACATTTTCTCTTATCAGCCACTGTTCTTGATCGCAAAGCACAATGGCATCTGTTTGCTCTTTATTAAATTTAGTGCCACTGTGGTTGCACACTACAAGACTTTCTGGGTCAAACATCCTGGTCCAGTAATATCTCAAGGTGGAGTGACTTATGCCGCAACACAATCTACCACCACTGGCGCATCTACAAACTCTGCAACAAGAACAGCCTCTATACTTCCTCAAGCAGTAGGTGGAAATCTTGTCTTCTTGACCCTGTAGGCTGTGACTTCTGTGGACAGAAACTGCTTTTTTCTTTCTTATTCTACTGTGGCCCAAACAGTTTTATTTGAGCTCAGTGGGCCAGAACAAGGATATTGCTTTATCCAAAGATAAATAGATGGTGAGCATGCCAAATGGTTGACCACACTTGCTATAATAATTTTGCATTTAAAGCTCCAATCTGTAATTTTTTTTATTAAAAAATAAACAAATAGCCAGTTATTGAACAAGTACATTACAGATCAGTGTTTACAATAATCTGCTTACTTGCAATGGTAAGTTTATAATAATGATTTATAATTTAAGCTGTCTGTTTAGGGAATAACTGTTTGAATTGTGGGTATGTTGTGTCAGAAAAATGGCTATCTGGCTACACTACATCTGGAGCATTTGAAATTTGTTCGTATTGCAGTTGCTTAGATTTCAAGTAAATGACTTTAAGTATTGCAATGGTATGTTTCAAAAAGAAATGGCTGTAAAAGGAAAAGTTACAGATTGCAGGTTTAAATTAATAGTCTGCATTAGGGAGATGATGATGATACCCAGAGGTCCATCAAAGGTGAGAGAACACTTGCAATATTGACCAGCCCCTGCTTACCGAATAACAAGGGATGACCCAGGCAATTGGTTCTCCTTTCCTGTCATTTGTTTTATGACAGCAATAAAGTCTCACCACGGGGCACAGGGAATAAAATGACTACAGCTAGTTTGCTATGGTTTAATGGAAGTCCGAAGTAAACTTTTACAAGGAGACAAGCACAAGTACATTTCTTAAAAAAAAGTTGACCAGTAACAGATGGTGATGTTTACAGCTATTGCTATGGGTGTCAGATGGTATGGCAGTATAGCAACACTAAGATTATTCATTCGATTCCAGGGAATACAAAAAAGAATTTCCTTGAATGTGAGTTGCTTTATAGTTTAACTCTAACTTAGTAACTATATAGTTTTGTTGTTATTTTGCTTCAGGTATAATCCATAGACACACATGGCAACCACTGAAATCCACCCATTATCAGGTTATTACTGCTTCTCCTAAATTACTTACAGGTTTTCGATCCCTACTGCTCATGAAATTTCATGGTAAGTGTTCTGCTTTAAGTTTACTGCAGCTTACTGAGAATTGCACAGTGATTTGCATAGTGCTAGAGCCTCGCTGGTCGTAGATTTAAACCCTATGAAATCTCAAGCAGCTTTAAGGTTATTAGATCTGTAATTGCTTTGAATAGATGGAGGTGTTCAATAACGAATAGCTAATTAAATGAGCTTTTTTAGGTCAGTAAGTAAAGGCCTTGCCCTCTTTATTATGACACTAATTCGTTATAAAAATTCGATTCATAGTTAAACACAGTTTATCTCTGTACCAGAAGGGGGCAGTATTGTATTATTAGGGTCACTGTCAAAGACGGAGTTGTTGTGTTACCTTGTATTGTTTTTAATATGTATATATTGGTGCTGTGTAGAGAGCAGGTGCTCATCCATACACGGGCTGCATGATTCTTGCTGCCTGTCAGCGTATAATGGCTGCGTTCAGTCCAGCCCCAGACACCTGACACAGGTAATATACGTCACATTATTGATTTTATACGTGTAAACGTGGAAAAATGATGTGGATATTCTATTTAAGGGATTTCTATGATTGTTGCAATACAACAACAGTCTCTGTTTCTGCCCTATCCATGGACCACAGGAGTGCTCTGTGGTTTTGTGGTATGGACCCTTGTATTAAAGCTAGTGTTACAACTTCATAAAAGATATTGTAAAAAGCTCTGTATGTGGAAAGCTCTTACAACATGCCATAAAATATTTAACTTTGTAACCAAAGCCTTATATTAAATGACTGTTCATAAATGACAAGCATACATCTGAATTAACTGGGAGCACACAGTTCACTCTGCCTGTGATACAGAAATAAATTGCACAGTGAGTCCAACCGAGACTAAATGAGGCAAAACATGTTTTCAGAAATGGTTTAACAGTGTCTTAGTCATTCCCATTTGTCTCTGCAGGGGGTAAAAATGAAGATGAAACTCCTGTTCTCTCAGATTTTTCAGGAAGTGGAAACTGGATAAGATAAAACATCAAATATAAAGATAGAAAGTTATGTATGTAATCAGTGTCCAAATGAGCTTTTTGCCACATATGACAATTACAGGTGCATGAAAAGCATTTATTGGACATAAATATTGCTTACAGAACTATGCATCTGTGCATCATTTTGGACTTAATGCAAGCAATATGTATGTCACTTAGTGAGTGTTGATTGATTTTGGACCCTGTACATACAGTTCATTTAAGGATCCCAATAAAATGGCCTTCTTTTTGCTTTACAGGACACCAAGTTGCCATTCTTGCTTTTTGTGCTTGGAAACTTCTTTCTTATCTTACTTCTCGACTCCACCACTCGGATATAACCGGCACATGAATAGCAACATTACAGGACAGTAAGTCATTAAATACCTGCTACTGTTAAAATAACAGGAGACACTCTTTGCAGTTCTAATGGCATTTTATTTCAATATTTGAATGGTACTTTGCATCGATAACATATTGCAAGACATAAACATCTATGATCCAATATCATCCATGAATATAATGAAGTGAAATTCACATTTTGAAGTATTTTCACGCAGGTATAACTATACTGATTATTAGCAGGCAATCAAAGCAGAAAATAGTTCAAATGCTCACAATGAAATTATGGTAACCAGCTACTTATAACACCTCTGGAAGCTACAGTACATCCAAAACATACTGAAACGATTACAGTACATCCAACACAATTATGTTAGACATTCTGTACAGTCCTGTTCCCCACTTTAAATTGCACTTTTTAATAGATGAAATCAATGTAGATATCGTTTAACTTTTCAGGGTTTTATGATTAAAGTGACAAACACATTTTAGGAAATTGATTATTGGTCTAAGAATAGTCCAAAAATAATCCAAAATGAATGTATTTTTTTAAATGATGTATGTGTTGTGAAATTAGAATAATGTTCTCAATGTTTGGCTTGTATTTTGTACATAGTGCAATTTAAGAATATATTATACATTGTGCTTTATATGCAATTATATAAAAGTTTATCCAGGGTAAAATTCAGAATGAAAATACTATGCACTTCAGAAATGTAAAAAGGTTAGTTTTGCAGTGACATATATTGTGAATATTTGTAATACTCACCTAATAAATTTCAGGGTTTAATAGTACTGTTTTACTTTCTGAATCTATTTCTACATGCTTACACTTTAATGGAGAATTCATTTTTGCTTAGGTGCTTCATATTATCAAATCATTCAGTCTTGTTGCTGATGATTGGCAAAGATACCTGCTTCCCACCTCTGGGCCAGGGCACTTTTCCGTCTGACTCGAGGGAAAGATGCCTCCGGGAGCTAAAGGAGAAAGTTTCACCTGTAAAACTGCATGCAGTTTCCAGTTTCAAGGTGAAATGAGCACAGAACAATGAGACGTCAAAGACATTTGCGTGAGCAACAGAAAGATGCATTGAAATGAAATTCAGGACAGTTATATGTAAACATTAATATACATAAAACTGCAAACGAACAGAAAAATATGCACAAAAACGCACAGGTCTGTTTCACACTGATTATGTTATGCTGGCATCATGTTGAAAGGTCAGAGCATTTGTACTGCTTGGGTAAGCAGTGCAGCTTTGGA
Organism: Yasuhikotakia modesta; assembly: GCA_036877545.1. Classification (NCBI taxonomy): domain Eukaryota; kingdom Metazoa; phylum Chordata; class Actinopteri; order Cypriniformes; family Botiidae; genus Yasuhikotakia; species Yasuhikotakia modesta. Next base: position 52 of record JBAJNP010002102.1, on the reverse strand, counting down.
AAACAAGAGCATTTAAGTCTTTTTACACATAATGCTTTAAAAAATGGCATAT
>JBAJNP010002101.1:0-51728 GCA_036877545.1 Yasuhikotakia modesta | reverse complement strand
AAAAAAAAACTTTAGTTTAAACTTTAGTTTAATGTGAAATTGATGCAGGTTTCTTTTTCAGAAACATTTTTGTTATGCTAGTTGAAAGTGTTTTTACATCCTGAATGCAGTCATTCAGTAAAGTGGTCCAAATTCATCTGTGTAAGGGGCAGTACCATAAAATGTTTGTTCAGACCATGTATCCGGTCTGATTGGATGTCTGACTTGTCTGTCAAACTGTTTTTTTTTTGCATAGGAGGTGTGGCTTTGGAGATCACTCTGATGGGAGGGTAGAATCTTAAGCTAGCAAAACTAGGTTGCAACCGCTAGCCTCTTTGAAACTGTCTACCCAACCTTTAATTATTTCATGGGTAACTTGTAATTTTTAGATGTAGAAATAGTGGACTGGTAAAATAAGTGGCCTTATTTTTTCTTTCTCTGATAAATCCTGCACCTGGAGTGTGTGTTAGAATGTAAATGGGGTCAGTTTATGTTTTATGTTGACGTTAATGTCGTAGGATATCACAATAATGGTTTTCCGATCTGTTGTGGAGTTTCGGTGAGATGCTGTAATTGTCACACTGAATCACTGTTTTGCGAAGCCTCAGTGATGAAAAACACCGACCGTAAGCTGTCCAATTATCCCAGACTGGCTCTTTATTGAATGCATTGAAATACTTGAAAAGATAGCTTTAAATAAGGGCCCCTTCATTTCTCCTTTCCATCCGGTATGTGCTGTTAGTGAGCTCTATCAAGTGGTATAAATCTTTCATTTTAGAGATCAGCGTTAATGGCCGAAACAGCGTAAGATCTCGGCTTCCTCCTTTCATCCACTCCGTTGCCTGAATTCCGGAGGGGGCCGGGCTGAAACGTTTGCTCCCCTAAGTACACAAAATTAGCTGCTTATCTGTTGATCTTCGTACATGATCCCTATGAAATCCGTGCTGCGTGTCCACGGCTGCCGCTTTCACGAGCCGAGGAACCATTGGGCCCACAGAGGAAAACTAGCCTAATTAAATTGCTTTCAAAGACAATGAGAGCACGGTTTCTGCTTCTTACAGCCCTCTGTGTGACTTCCAGGTTCTCAGACAAACCCTAACCTCCAGTCTTTCACCAGACTGCTTGGAGGGATTTTGCAAAAATTGAATTGTCATTCATCTCCTTTAGCCTTAGCATAAAACAGGCCGGTGGCTAAACATGGATAGCAAAGGATGCAAAGCAAGAGATATGTGGATAAATACAGAATATGACGAGACAAACAAAAAATGAACGTTTTTGAGGAGATTAGTGCCAAGTTAAAGGGGCAGTTTAGCTGGAAATATAGAACAAAAGGCCGTTTAGAGGTTTTTGCACACAATGAAAGTGAACGATGACTTTAGATGTCAGTCGCTCTAACATCACCTTTTGTGTTCCTTCTTTTGTCTTCCAGGATGAATAGAAATCGCAAGGATCGGAACCGCATGAGGGTGAGAAAACGATGCCATATTTTGATTTGTTTTGTTATTTTGGGGCACTTGTTTTTGTTGTTGATCTTTAAAGTTGTGTAAGCTACACCTTTGAGGTCCAGTCAGACTCATAATTTCCCTCGGTCTGTTCTGGATTCTTCAGAGCCGCTGTTCTTCATCCACAAACCCTTAATCTTGCCGCTGTGCAGTATTTGGCGTTAATGAGCGCAGGCCCTGGCATTAGGCTCCGCCTCTGCCTGTTAATGCTGTCTGTGAGATCCTTAGAGTGACTACAGCCCTCGTTAGCGCTGCCTGGTTGCTATTGATTGTACTGGGCCACTAGGGGCTCCCTACCTGCGGTTGACTTTGTACTTGTGCAGGAGTTGTAAGGGGCTGCTGAACAACAGGGACCGCGCACATCTCAAACAAGGTCTATGAAAAGCCTATCAATTAGGCTTTGAAGGTCAAGCAAACTCTCTCTCTGCCTCCTCTAACCGTTCTCTCTCACCCTCCCCTGGCCGGACTTCCTCATCTCGAGTATCTTCAATGCTCTCTCTCTCTTTCTCTCTCTCTCTTCTTCCATCGTTCTCTCCAAAATACATCTGAAGACCCCATTCAATTAAATATCTCTCAGCTCCAGCTGCTACCTAAGTGAAAGGTCAACTAAGTCTAGGAGGCTAAAAGAGAAAGGCTTAGCTTCTTAAGAAAGAATCCCCCCTTATCCCCTTCACAAAGCCCCCCCAAGCCTGGGCTCTCCTAATGATTCCCACTGGTCAATCCCTAACTAGCGATGACAGTTCCCCCAGTAGCACCACTGCGGATGGGGGCCAATCGATCAGTTGGAGAAAAAAACACACACATAATGATAACCCGCAGACATAATGTCAGGCCCTGTGCCGGCCCGATTGGTTGACATTCAGGTGGGTGTAGGGGAGGGCCCAGCGCAGAGACATCAAAAGGGAGGTGCAGCGATGTGCGCCTCCACTCGCAGTGAGGTCTGTTAACCCCTCTCTCGCGTGACCTCTAATTACCCCAGATGTGGCCTGAGGGTGTGTAAATACAGTCGCCATCAAAACAAACATCAATGCTTGAGGGGTAGCTCAGACTCGTGAGTGTGTGAAGTTTTTCAGGGTTCCAAATTCTTGCAAAATAGTTTTTTGTGTTAAAAAAACAAAAACAAAATGTAAATAAATTATTTTTGTCTTTTTAATGGTAATGGGTCATGTTTTTACAAGGCAATTCAAGTTGAAAGTGTATCAAAGTATTTGCAACAAACCTCTCTTGTCTGTGTCTGTATGAGTGTCTTTGTTTGTCTGTCTGTCTGTCTGTCTGTGTGTGTGTGTGTGTGTGTGTGTGTGTGTGTGTGTGTGTGTGCGTGTGTGTCTGTGTGTGTGTGCATACGTGTGCACATGCACTGCAAGACGAAGTTCATAATCTGTATCCAGCTGTAACCTCGGGTTCTAAGACCTTCCTGTCTGCTAAAGGTTAGGACTAATGCTAAGCTTCTGTGAAATGCTAGTTGCTTGAAAACATTAGCACATTTTTTTCAATCACCTCCAAAAATGTGGCATTAAACTGCAGCTCCGACCCTAAAACCAAATTAATACCGTTAACATGCATGTTTTTCACCTTTGCAGGCCGCGACTGCCTTTTCACGCTGGAACTTGGAAAACAAACGGCTCCGGCGGGACCGAGCGTCCGTGTGGGTTCGTCTTACCGTGCGATGCTTTGGCAATCTATTTCCCCCTTTAATTGCAAGCAGACAAGTGGAACCATACATCTGCTGTAGGCTGCTTCACCCAATACATAAGCGCCATTGATCAGTCTGGCTTAAACAGTGGTGCCACTTTCCAATCCCTCACTGGAGGCAGAGGAGTTGATATGATACACCGACTCCTGCCTGCCACCCCTCTCCATTTCAGATTAAAGTCAGGGTGTCTCATTTTGGATGGGAGGCGGACAGACGTCCTGACTCCAGCTGGAGATGAGAAAGTGTTGGGCTGGGACGCCCCCCTGCACCAAAGTTTCATCAATAGCCGCTGGAAAGGCAGCCAGGCTGTTGTAACACGGGGCGCCTGTCGCTTGTACGCTGATTGGAACAGAGCGCAGGATAGACGACGAAAAACAGGCCGGCATGAACCCTTGATCAGGTCTATCTTTCTCTCTCTGTCTTTCTCTCTGTGTCTTTCTCTTTCTCTGTCTCTCTTTCTCTGTGTGTCAATGTCTCTCTCTCTCTCTGTGTCTCTCTGTCTGTAATTTTCTCTTTCTGTCTCTCTCTCACTCCCTCTCACTCTCTCTCTCTCTCTCTCTCTCTCTGTGACAGACTGATGGGGGATTGTATTTCCTATCATATCAATGGTATCTGTATCTTGGCTCTGCTGCTTCCAGTCGCCATTGGTTTCATAACCTTGCGGTTCACAGTGTCGCCTTAATTAAGGCGCCTTTAATTTAAAAACCACCGTCTCTCTGGCCAAATGAAACCCATTTTATTTCATGGCTTTGATGTAATTGTACTCTTGTGTCTTTTGTTATTATTAAAACAGCAACCTGCAATTTTTCTGCCTTTAGTCCAACGGATTTCATATATAGTATATTGCATATTTAAAATACATAGTCTCACTTTTATAATCAGTTTAGGGTAAACAGCCCAAAATTTTTGACTCATCTTGCTCATAGAATTTTGTCCAATCAAAACGCTGCATTTGCCTGAAACTTGTAATACTTCCAGGAGGAAAAAATGTCTCAAATATTAGTTCAGCAAAAGAGTTTAACTTCCAGAACCAGTCTGACTCTCTTTCAGAGACATGACAGATTTGTTGTCAATTGCATTTACCACCTCAGGCAAGTGTCAGGTAACATATTAAAGGTAAAGTTATTGAAGCAGGGGGTCATTTGTTTTCAAAAATTCATCTCATGTGGGAAAATAAATGGAAAAGACAACTTCAGGTTGTCTTAACCTTAGGATATTAAGTACATAAAGATGACGATATTCAACATGTATCCGTTACAGTAAACTGGAAAAGTGCTTCGTAAGTTATGACAAAAAATTGGATTCTTCAATCAATCTTTTTGTCCCTTATTGATCCAAGGGTCGCACTCTCCGTTGTGTCAAAAACAAAACAAATGTTGCAGAGCTCTATGGTTTCTCATTAAGTTTGTGTCTCCGATGGTCTCCCATGGTCTGCAGACACGCCCACTGATCAATAGCTCAGGGTCTCTATGAATTGCTATTGTGATGATGAAGAATTGATCTTTCTCTTATGGGAATGTTTTGTATGACAGAGAGACTGGTGGCATATTCAAATATCACTGCGACGTATGATTTCAGTAAACATTAAATCTATGGCTGGATTTATATTTCCCATACCGTACGCTTAAAAAGAAACAGAATATCCTTGCATAAGTGTATCAGTTAGCTAAATAGGTCCACTACTGTTACCAATCGAAGCTCATTGCATACAGGATAGCTTGATATTTCATTGAATACCGCTTAGAAACGTTCAATCTTTTTTGGGTGTTTTGGGCCCGGCCTGTAAAATCATGCATGATGTATTATGTATATTTTGTTATGAGTCCTTAAGGAGCCATATACAGTAATGATATACAGTATTAGTTTTATGTACTGTGTTAATTAATACATGTACATTTTGAAATGGGGTGGATAATTCAATATTTAGTTGGTTAAAGTACTGTAACAAATGAGCACATTTTTTGCAGAAACTAACCCTCAGATATTATATTTACATTGTATCAGTATGTGTGACGCCCAGGCCTCGAACCCGTGACCTTTGTGCTGCTAACGCAATGCTCTGCCTATTAAATTACAGGAAGGCCAATTTAACATCGAAAAAGTTGGATTACCAGAACCGCCTCAGTCAGGAAACACAGCCTCACAGACGTTCCACGTTTTTTCCAGGTGCCTCTCTCAAAGTCAGCCATTCGCTTGATTTCTGAAAAGTCCTCACTCGCTGCCTTTGATTGAACTCAATGGGATTACAACCGAGTTAATCGCTTCTGGGTTTGTCCACTTATTACCATGTGAACTCCCCCCTCGGCACCCCATTGTTTTGCAGCCTTCCGTAAAGATTACCTTGAGCGCGGTACGGAATTGCTCTATTGTCTCCGTGTGAGTGTGGGAGCTTAATGAAAGCGGAGTGGCAGACTTCACAATGGAGACGGTTGCCGTGGCGAGAGGTGGCCGCGCGCTCATTAATGGAAGTGCGACGAATGCCTTTAAAAATAGAAACGCCGGCCGTAGATTGAGCTATTAGGAACGTGTGATTGTATGTATGACCCCCCTTCGTCCTCAAATGTTCCTCAAACGCTTACCAGCAGGAAATGGAGAAACTGCACCACTGGTCACCTGTGAGTACAGTAACACAGAAGAGAGAAGTTTTGTTCATGCATGTCTGTTCTGCAGCAGATGATGAGCTAATGGCTTTTGTTACACACGTAAAATTAGAGTATTTGAATGTAAATGAGCTGATTGGCTGCATAAGACACTTTTGAACAGAGTGTGGGGTAGAAATGTTAGATTAGTGGCATTACTGAAAAATGTATTTAGCAAATTATTGAATATTCTGTCATTATGTTTTGGAAATTCTGTTAATTCTGTCCTTATTTTTGCACCCCGTGTTGTTCCAAACTTGTATGCTTGCTGGTGTTTCCAAAAGTATGCGTAAAATAGCATCTTTTGATAGTTTTGTGATGGTTTTAAAGAGCTTTAAAATGTTTGATGATTTATAGATGTACTCAAACATTGTCTATATTTCATTGCATGTACAGTAATACATTTTGAACCATCTGTGGAAAAAATACTATTAATACAAAACTTTTGTTTTCCTCAGACACACAGCAGATTGGTTGTGGAGGAACATGAGGGTGAGTTTTAATTTTCATGAATAATTATTAGAAGTTTGTACTATTGCTCCTAATCTTAAAATAAAATGTAACTTTGCAAACTTTTGGCAAATTATAGATCATTACGCTCAGATTTTTGGACGAAACCAGAACTAGAACTAACAAGACTAGTCACTAGCAGACCGGAAGTGACAAAGAGGAACGTGACCTCCATACTTGAAAGGTTTAAAGGCAACATAATGAGACATTTAACATCAGAGAAGACTTCATTTCCAGCAGTGTGTCAGATGCAATGGTTAATAGGGACCATGGCACACGTTGTACTGAAAAGGTCTTTGTTTATTGACTGTGTGTTATTTTCATCATCTTAATTAAGGCACGCTTATAAACAGAAGACCTTTAATATAAGAATAGCTGAAATTCTTTCAAAGCTATTTTTAATAACATTAAGAATAAACATATTCAGGAGGAATGCATTCATTTTATTGAAGCTGTTTATTGAATCTAATTTTATAATGTTTTATGTGGCAAATTATCTCAAGATTAGATTATTTTCAGGTTTGATATAATTATTTATGCGCTTTTCTGCTTAAAACTCAACAGAAATGGATTCGTCGAGAGCAACGGCTGAACCTTGGAAAGTCAAGACTGTTTTGACACCTTCGTTTTGTGGCTTTCACAGCTTTAAATCTATAAATGATAGCTATTGTTTCATAAACAGCCGGGCAGGAACAGCTGAGAAGGTCAGGCTGTTGTTTTGGATAATTAACCGTCTAACAGCCCTTTCGGCAGGGCCCTGTCATCGGGGGCTTTGCGTTCAGCCCACCTGAAGTGCAGAAAACCAGCTGTGAATCCCCCACAATTCTTAGCAAACATTTTCTTACACATGCGTTCGATGCTAAGAAAAGGTCAGGTTTACTTCACAGCAAAACCTTTAGTGCACTTTCTGCCGTGTCACCATGAAGGGCATTGGTGAGGGACTGTCAAAACGGCTGGGGTCTTTGCAGAGAGGAAGGTGGGCAACCTTTAGTGTCCCTGAACGAGGAGTCCGGCCCACCGCACCCAAACATCACCTTAAAGGCCATATATTTTGTTTACTTCCTTGTATTCTTTAGTTCTGTCTCTGTGGGTTTAAAGAGCAGAACTCTGACTGGAATATCTATCACCTCATTGAACTGGGAACTGCGTCCGACTACAAAGCTGGAAGGCCGAGGACAGTGTGGGGGGGGGATTATAAGAAGATCATTGTTGAATTATAAGACGATCAGACACATTTAATTTTGGTCACCTTGAAAATGATTGATAAGAGAAACAGTTATTTTCTTAACTTAGTCTCATGATGTTCCAAACCTGAGTGAGTTGTTCTTTCTTTTTGTTTTTTAGTCTCTTTTTTCTGTCCTTTTTCTTTGTCTTTTCGTTCTTTCGTTCTTTCTTTACCACAAATTTGTTTTCTCTGTCTTGTCTGTCTTTCTCACACACAGCTATAGTGCAGTACACTCCTAGCGCACATACGAATACACAGTAGCACAAAGTTCTTTGGACATTTATGAAACTTTTCATTTATTTTGTAGCTTCTGGTCACTATACAGGCTACCATTATTAAAACATTCTTATAACGTTTTTTTGTGTTTCCACAGATGACGTCCAGTGGGTTGGGATCAATATGAGAGTGAGTACCGATTTGATTTGTTCCATTAAAATTTAGGATTTGTGTGTAAACCTACAGACTAATGGGCTGTTGCACATTTGAAGCACAAGTCTTCATCATAGCTTAATGTCTGTCCAGAATTATGACTGAAGCAAATTTCACAAAATCAGAAATGCAGTTTTCAGTCTATATACTTGCAAGATAAATAAAGATAATGTTTCCGAACACCCAACGCAACGCTAATGTGAAAACTCCAGTAGTTTTGCTCCATTATTGTGACCTTACTGGTAAAAAATGACAAATGACACGAATGGAGGGTCTTTATAATTAACAGCGTTCTGCAGGGGTCCGTGTTTAGATATGCATAACATCCACAAGGTATTAATTATCAGGTACCACGTCACCAAACCCACTCAAGTGAATTTTGTCATGTTTAAAGAGATAGCCTCTCAACCATAAAACATGAATGAATATCCGGGGTGGCCTCAACTTGGAACAATACCCAGAGCCAGAGCCTTCGGCGAAACGTTTCCACAGTTCATTTCTGTACAACATCCCTCCAGCCAAGAGCGGCTCTCGTTTCATGTGTGCAACACAAAGTGGAAATGTTGAATACAGAAAGGAAGAGAAACTCCACAACCACAGATATGTGAATCAAAGGCTGCTTGGCAACAGGGGAAAAGAATACACTCACCTTAATCAAGACAAGTAACCATATTTTATTTATCAGCTATTTATTATTGAGTATATATCACGCATTAAAAATTTACAAAGTATTGCCTGGTTCTTTCTTCGCCTTAAGTTAGGTCTCGGTACACAATATCTACGGGGTATTCTGGTATTTTTTTTCTTTTTCACAAGTATCACTGCCAACATTAACTCGAAACTTTTCTAAACTACCTCAGGAGTTTATGCTTCATAATTCTCGCACAAGTCCTTCAAGGTTGTGAAAAAAGAACTGAGGGAAAGTTGTGCGTGTTTGAGTTCAATGTGATTGTTAAATGTGATTACAGGTAGCTATTCGAATGCGAAATGGAACCTCGGCCTGGTCTGCCTGGACAGGAAATGACATCATATCGAACAAGGTATGTACGTGTTAAACACAAAATGTTATGATTTCATATTTAATAATAAATTTGAACATTTTTATGATGCTTGTGATCTTTAGGTCAAGTTGATCTGTATCATCACCCAATGAAAGGAGAGTATGACCGTTTTCCAAAAAGTGTCCTATCTGCCATTGGTCAGATAAATGGTAAACCCCGCCCAAAACGCACGCTATTGGTTCCACCAGTGTTGCTGTGTCAGTCTGGTCGTTATGGCCATGTTTAAACAAAGCAATGTTCTTATTACCATTGTTGAAAAACATTTTTTTCTATTTTGTACAAGTCCTTTAAGACTATAAAAAGAAGTGTCAAATTAAATGTAATTTACGGTACAATTATCTATTAAATTGGCAAACGAAAAGCTGACAGATGGTAAAGGTCTGTTGAATGCAGCTACACGCCATAAATATCAAATAAGTTATGAACATGTTGAGCACAAATGAATGTTGTGATTTAAAATCGCGTGATCTAGGTCAAATCAATCAGCGGCGTCCGCTGACAGCGTGCAAAATAAAAAAACTCCCTTTAAACTAAAGCAAATGAACAAACAGCCCAGTTGGCCAGCCGGCCTGCCTGAGAGACATTTTAATTAAAACTGTGACATTGTATCATAAAAAGCAGGAATCTAATCATGATGGAATAAGTATAATGTAATTATCACTCAGGATATAAATAGCTTTAATTTCATGCTTTGCAAAAAAAAAATTGAATTGGAAATGGCATCGGGGTGTTTACACAGCCTTGCTCCGCCAGGAGACAGAACCAATTTCTTCTCTCCCGTTCCATGTCTGTCCATTCATCTATCTCTCAGACTCTTTTCAATCACTTTCTCACAGCAATCACCATCAGAACCGCACACGGCTGGGGTTGCTATAGCCCTGTTCGGACAGAACTAGTTTTTCCTGTGGAGTTTAGGGAATTTGCGGATCGCGGACGTACTTTGTGAGTTTAATGGTGTCTGAAAGGAACATGTCTTTGTTTCTCCAACACAACCTCTGAAAAAACTACAGGGCAAATTGTTTTTGGGGTAACTAAGAAGCCATTTTAGATGTTCACGGTGCCTGAGATTGTGGTATTTATTTAAAAATGTGTGAAACACTGTAATATTGCCATTTTTTCAAAACTTGTATGAATTTTTACAAAGGTTGACTGCTCTTTTTCAGGAAGTAAAAATAAACAACATCTGAGGCTTTTAGTCACCAACATTTTATCACAGGAGAAAAAAAACAGTCAAGGGTTTGAAGCCACACAAGTGTGAGTAAATGATGACATCATTTGCATTTTGGGGTAAACTGTCCTTTTATCATGAGGTCATGAAGAATAATATATATACCCCTGCTGTTCCAAATACACCGTACACTCAATATTGACTTCTTTCTTTAAAAACAGAGGCAGATGGTTGAAAGATCACACCTACACATTAGTCACATGGGGTGAGAACGTTCGTCTGGGAAACAAATGCCTAAGCAGACCAAATAAAAATGTCTGCATTTTGGCTGTTTTACAGCATAAACACGAGACCCAGACAAAACAAAGGAACGGCAGACTCGCAGAAGAGTGTAAAGAGAGAAAGAACACAAGGTTTTAATGACTGGCCTGCAGAAGAAGATGGAGAACACAGTGAGATAGAATTCCTGATGAGGAGTCACTTGTGGCACAGGTGCACGAGGTGAGAATGAGAACCATACTGTGTCTAATGATCAGGAGAGGCCTGCGAAGTGGTCCTTGGGGAACCCCACTACACATGGAAGAAGATTCATATAATGAAAGAGAGCCATGGTAGGACTGAGGGGGAGATGCAGTGACTATAATGATGCCATGGTTAGATCTTTGTGAGGGGTTACCTGAAAGGCAAGGTTTTGGGAGCCTATAAGCGATGCCTTAGTTGGTATGCAAATATATTTCAGTCTAGTTTTCCTTTTAGACAATAAGCATTGTGGTGGAAATTCTGAGGGCAAAATGCAATGAGTTTGTTCAGATTGTATTTTACTCTTACAATTGAGCAATAAGGGAAAACTAGTGTTTTAAGTCAACATGAAATCAAAATAAACTCCATTTCCTTAGTCTTTTTGTTTGTAATGTTTCACCAAATTATAATAATTGCTCCCCCTCATTCAGAAATGCATGAGCTCATGGGCAAACACTGAGTTTTATGTTACCTTCATCGTTGGTCCACAGAATCAGTGTTGAATGAAGTTAATACTGTTACAAGAGACGGATCGTCAAATGACCCATAAACCCAAATTAATGTCCAAAGGGAGTAAAAGGGTCGCAATACTGAGCTCTTGTTCTGTGTTCTTTTCTTTCAATGGACTGAGTGCAAAGAAAGTTTTCATTAGAACTGTCAAAAATGCATCGACCCTAAAGACATAAATGACCTCAGATATCGATAGAAGAATTTGTATTACACGTCGGGTCGTGCACCCAACCTCCAATAAATAGAAGCTTTAATTGGCCAATAAAAAAAAGCCATTTTACTGATGAAAGCCTAGTGACAATTATATAATAAACTTTATGCCTATGACAGCGTCATCCTCTTAAAACGTATTTATTTACATCTTGTGTTCTGCAGGAACCTCATTTGTTTGGTATTGATGCCGTCGCGTTAATTTCCCCCGAAGTGACATTCTGATAGGAGCAGAACAGATGGAAATACAGGATTGTCCTGGCAAAATTCATCATGAAAAATGCATCCGACACCTGTGTAATTTGCCTAATCATCTTTTCCTAATAAGCTCCCTCCATTAATTATGCACGACTTCCACAATGCAATCAAGATAAAAGTAAATCTGATGACTTAATACCCTTCAAAATAATTGGTTCAGCCAACCCAACTCGCCCCCCCACCACACTCCCCCTTCCCATCATGCCACACATCTGGGACGGCTGATTCTTTTTCCTTACCTCTCCTGGACATTAATTGGGATAAGGGATTGTAAATTGTGCGCTAGGAAGCGTGCGGTACGTCAAGGTCTGCCTGACAGAAAGTTAGGCCAGCAAGATGGTTGAGGGCAGGAAGTTTATTGTAGGGTTTAAAAATGATACTCTACTGGTTTTTAACTCAGTGTTTTGTAGCTAACAACTCTGACTCGCTGTCTCGTTGCAGGTTAACAGATGCAGGTGCGACTGAATGTACACCGGGAGGCAGCTGCGAGGGCCTGTCGCCGGGGCTTTTGGCAACCTAATGAGGGTCAACCTTTGCGAACTCGCTGTCTTGCCGTGCGTCCCACCTGTCGCTTTGTTACCGCCGGCGTGTGTCTGGAATTTAGTGGGCTAAATGAGGGTAGAAAGGAGGCTACCGTCCCCTCACACTGAGGCTTAAATCTGAACGTGGGGCGCCCAGCGTTGGTCCCAAGCTGAAAAGACCGCTACAGACAATACAGTCTCTGTTTAAACGCACGCTTAAGTTGCTTAACATTTGCACAGTATTTCAAAGCCACAACCTGCATGTTTTTTACGATCCACTGGGTGCTAAATGCATCCAATGGCACTAAGCTGCAAATATTTAAACCTGATTTGAACCTTAGATCTGATTTGTTTGGTCCCTAAAGTGAATCTGACACTTATACAATGCAGATTGCACGGTGTTATTAGTAGCCACCGGGGCTGACGTCTCACGTGATGAGGGGGGGCAATTTGGGCCTCTATGCTATAGTCTACAAACCAGGCTTGGAAATGGGAGGGGCCACCGAAAAGATTTGTCCAGGGCCTTGTAAATTTTTGTGACAGCCTTGGCAGTTTAATTGTGGGTGAGTTTTCCCCCTGCAGCTTTTGGAGATAAAAAACACATTTCTGACTGCATCAAAACAGGCAAATATTTGTTGTGTTTGAATGCTCAGCTCTGATCTCATGGGTTCAGCCTGTGAGAGCTACGACTCTCCCCGCATCTCAGACCTTTGGTTGTTGGCAAGTCTTTGAGCGCTATTCTTTACCGCACGGTTGCTAATCCTTGCCATAATTAAATCCCTGCTACTTTTGAGATATCTGAACAAAGCCCACATTTTCTGATTCCCCAGCGTTCCACCTTTGATCAGCTGCCTTATTCCTGGCGAGAGGCTGTAGTTAATGGAAGTTAATGTTTCTCTCGGCCGTGCTGCCCACAGACTGCCGTGTTAAGCCCACATCAGCGCTGATTAGAAGTGTGTTTGTGGAGGTGTGCTTTAAAACACAGTGGTGCTCTTTGCATTGAGATGGTCAGAGCAAACAGTGTGGGGCTGTTTCACCACGTTCTCACATTGCGGTGAGCAGAATGCTGTGATTCCTGCTTCTAATCAGCCTCAAAGCAAATGATATAGAGATGTTTTATGTGGAAATCAATCGGTTAACACAAAAGACAGATATGGAGGAACTAAATGTTTAAAAGGTCATTATTTTTACCCAACCTCATGTTGTTCCAAACTGTTGAGTACTTTTTGCATGAAACACAAAGAGGAGATATTTAAACTGTTCTTCATTTTTTATGGAATATTTTTGATATTATAATAAGTGTTTATTATATATTGTTTATTTATTATTTGTCATTGTTTTAATTAATGTGCACTTAAATCTGTTCCTAAATCTTTCTTAAAATGTTCTTACCCCTCAGAAACAACTGGGCGGAGCCAAAGCAGTTAACCACTCCCCTCCCAACAGCAGTCTGCTGCAAGCTTGGAAATGCCTTTTCTGTATCCAATCAATTTCCAGTGGGGACAAAACAAGCCACGCCCTTAACAACGAAAGCGGATGGGGACGTGTGTAACCCATGGTCACCTTTCACTTTCATTGTGTGAAAGCGAGGGTGAGTAAACGAGAACTAAACATTACTTACATTTATGGCTGAATCCATACAGACAACAGGGTCCGTTTGGAAAGCTGGTGGAGAGACTCAAAATGATACTGCATCCCATTTTCCTCTTGCAGATCCGGTCCAGAGGATGTAAGATAAGTGGCTGTGAGAGGCTTTCAAATTAAAGTCTGCATTTCCAGATATTAGCGACCCGCCCTCCACCTGCAACACCTACATCCCATAAAGCCGTTCCCGGGCCATTCACACCGCAGCACCTGCAGAACGGAACCGGCGCACCGGTGCACCGAGTGGCTGTTTTTAGGAGCTTTTACATCATTAATCTGCAGACCGGTGATGTTAATCAATGCCGCTGCCATAGTAACAAACAGCGGGGTCTGGATCCCCCGTTTATTGCGCTTTATTGTTTCAGACAGAGGAGGCAGCGCCAAGGGGGCTTCGTTTCGACGTCTGCTCATAAAGACAATATTCTCGTTTTAGCACGACGTCTCTCCATCAAACTTAGCCGCGTTTGATGGCGCTGTTTCCATTAACAGCCGGTAACACCTTTCCACGGAGAACGTTTTAATCAATTAGGGTCTGACTCACTCACGGCTTATGGAGAGACGCGGAGCGCGTTTACGCGTGCCGGGCGAGGTCTCCGCAAATCAGCTCCGATGCTGTCAGGGCCACCCCAAAGTGCTTTTGCTCGTATGGAGGCAAGAATTGGAGAATTGGGGGGTGGGGTGGGGGGTTAAAATGCATGCATTACGACACCATGCGCATAATCGGGTTAATCGCGCCCAATTACGGTTTTAAATGAAGTGCAGAGAAGTTAAAAGCATGAAAGCCTGGTTTGCATCTCTACTTATGCCCATTATGTGACTAAGGTTGCCTCCTAGGAATATAAAAAAAATCACAAACCCGCTTTGGAGAAAGTCTCGTTTCAACAGGAAAGATCAATAGGAAGTTTTAATGGATTTTACGTGGGTAATGATAGAGAGGGTTAGGAGGCTAGGGCACGGGTTAATGGTACTATCAGGACATAGACCAAGTTAAGTGCAAAAGAAAGGTCTAACACCAGAGGTTAATTAACCTTTTTAAACCCCAAGGTGTCTGAACACACATACATATTGAATAGAAGCTGCCACAAAAAGTCTGTAGGTCACTGCAAATACATTTCGCGAGTTACAATTAAAACATCATCAGACCACTCGGCATCTCGATTTAGGAGCCATTTATGAGGCGAAAACTCGAGGCAATTTATTACAGTCAAAAGCTATCTGAACAGGGGGCAACGGGTCACCAGATATATAATTTGAAGCAATGGCACATGGTGTACAGTCACAAGAAGGCCTCTGATGTAAGACCAAAAGCATCATTTTACTTCTGTCTCTCCATTTGTGAGGAAAGCATGAAATATCAAGACTTAACAGAGAAAATGCTGCAAATAAGTGAGTTTAAAGAATGCATTAGAAAACGTGTGTGTGTGTGTCATGTTTTTTGTATGTGTGTGTATGTGCATGTTTGTATATGTATTTGTATACATTTTCTTATTTATATATTCAAGTGATGAAGTTAAAGAATATTTAAGATTACGTTTCTGCAGTATTGTAAGACGTTATTCAGATGTAAACAATTGTGTTTATTCTCAGCTGCTTTTTTAAGAATGAGTCTCTCCATTCAATTGATGGATGTATGAAAATCATTTGAAAGTCGCAGGTTAATATTTATTTATTGTAAGAAATAAAGTTTTCTAAAAACCCTCGAATTACCTTGACTTCCTTCAGTAGTGCATTAATGATATGAAGCTGCAGTCTGTACCAAAAGTTACTGCTGCTGAGTTTTACCTGAATTTCAAGGTTAGTAGCTACTAAAAGTTCCCCTGTGTCTGAGAGCAGGTCTGAAACGCTGTGAAACTCAAACTTATGATAGACGTAAGTCTGATTTGTGATAAATAGCAACTTCGACTGTATACGATCAAAAAACTTCCTACAATCCTGCGTGCACGTCTCCGCATTCCCTCAGTGGCTGGTCTCCCATCCAACACCTACATTTTGGAAGTTTGGCGTTCCCCAAGGCCAGCTGCCCCACGGGGAACACGAGTGAGAAGCGAGTGCATCCCTTCTTTCCAAGAAACCTTTGCATCTAAGACGGATAAAGCCCATGTTTTCCTGTTCTCTCCTGCCGTTTTCCCTTTCCATCTTTTCCCAGGAGCTTGTCAATCCACACCCAAAACAGACACTACAAAGAAAGCCCCACTGGAACCAGACCATCCTCAGAAGCTCAGAAGATGCTCTCCACGCCCATGATGTAACGAACCGGCAAGGTCCCCCTGCCTCCCTCCTCCCCCAAAACTCAAAACCCCTTTCCCGCTCTTTGCTGTTTTTTGGATGCGCGCCTTTTTTCTACTTTTCGGAGAAAGTTTTCCCCGCATATTCAATGCGAGCCCAGAGTTTGAGACGGATCACTCCCAGCCTCGCACCCACTCTCCCGCGATGAGTGCCGCGGTATTCCCAAGGTGCGTTCTTTCCAAGTAATTGCCCTGTTTTCCTGAATGCGCCCGATTCGGCGCAAACACTGATGCCGTGCTTTAATTTGTGGGTAAATAGGCTTTCTGCCGAGTTTAAAAGCACGGCACCCGTTGGGGGAATTAGCTGCGGGGGATTCGGGAATGCATGGAGGCGAATCATTAGGCCAAGGAGGAACCTTGTTCCTAGCTGTGCGTCGAGGAAATGAAGCTGGTGGGTAATACGACAAACAAGTGCGTCTACAAACTGAAGCTGACCTCACACGTCACGCATTTATTATGCTTCACTGACTGAACGTTACTGCCAGTGAACGCAAACGGTGCGGGTTTATGGTAAACAGTCTGGGAGCTGCAGGCAAAACTCACCACGAATAAAGGCTGAAGAGCCGAAATGCGATGCGGATTTAAAGTCAGAAGTAACTTCAAAAGTTAAACATGCTTCTTTATTCTAGGTTTTGGTAAGTTATGGAGAGTTTGGGGGGCACACTGACACATGCACGCATATTAAATATGCAAAAGGGAAATAAACCACATAAAATAGTTTTTATAACATGAATTCAGTTTCCGCTTTGGGCATACATTAAATATAGTTTAATATATTATTGGGCAGTTGACGTGAATTTTCAAGCAGTGTTTGTAAACACTTTACAAGTGTTTGTTTTTACGAACTGGTTTGTCACACCGCAGGACCACAAGTTTAACACAAGTGACAAAAGACATTTTTGTACAAAATACAGTCTCCTGGTTAAGTAAATATTCTTAAAAGGCCACATGTATATACTTACATAAGCTTGGCTATGTTGAAGCTTTTATTTGGCAGGTAATGAAGTTTAATAAAATGCACATGATCAAACAGATATAAATGCATATATGATAAGATTTACTGTAAACCGTGTGACTATGTTTCAAAAGTTCGTCTTGACGTAGAGACGCAGCTAATGGGTTGTTTTTGGCATCACCGGCAGTGCGCGTCAAGTCACATTTAAAGATGGATGCAACCTAATAATTAAAACGGACATATTAGGAACATCGTCGTGCTAATAATATGCTCAGATAAAACAGACAACACGAGCTCACCAGCCTCTTTGCATTGAATCACTTTGAAACGGCAGACAAAACGTATCTCGGGAGAATAAACCAATTATAAACAGCAAATACGGCTAAAAATAAGGCTGCAGGAATAAGACGCACCACTCCTGCGCGTTGCGCGTGAGACATACAGTATATTCGTTCCCATAGGTCTGGTTCCGGTTAAACATGCAGTGACAACCCAACCACAGCGTTTATCTGCCTCTCTCCCACAGGTAAAACACAGTTTGGACATTTAGTGTCACGATACGAGTTTAACTTTAGACGCGTCTCCGGTGAAATGGTGACAGCCAGCTCTCCGTGCGCAAAACAAACTTTTATGCGCTAATTTTCATTCCCACAAGCGCATCGCGGAAAACAAACGCGTCGGTGATGGACGTCCGCTTACAAACCACACACCAAAAATTCAATAGAGGCTCTTGTTGTAATTCGTGATGCTTGAATGACAGCTTTCAAGAGAGTTAGTGTCCCCTATCGTCAATTAGGAGCAAACCTCATTGACACGCATAAAACCTGCCAGCCAACGCGTGCGGTAATTGCGGGCATGACAGTTTATCATTATCCGCAAAACCGCTGGGTTTTGCAAGCGCCACGTTTTTTTCAATGGTCCTCCTCGACTGGAGAGTCACTCCATTTCTGTGTCTATTTGTTTCCATGTAAGTATTTTTTTTCCCAGGGCCAAACAGTCATTTTACTTTAATGAGCTCACCGTTTTCAAACATGCCGAAACATGGTGAAGTGTGGAGAGAGCGTTTGCTCAAACGCCAAAGGTAGACAATGGGCAATTACAACCAATGGCTTTTGAAATTTCGCTTTTTCAATTGGTCTGTGTGCTTATGTGTTTTCCATGACTTCATTTTCCTCGTAGCACTTAATATATAATTTGCTTTTTAAGCCAGTCAGTGTATTTACAGTTTAAAACATAATTAAAAGGGTAAATGAAACCAGAGAAGCTCTGTTTATGCAGATCACGTCTTTCAAGAATACTAAAAGAGATGCTTGGTTTCCTTAGAGACCACATGAAATCACTTTATAAGCAGTTTTAATTTGTTTAAACACGTTTACTTTTATAAAGGGGACGTTTGAGTGGGACATATCCAAGGACTTACAGTCTCTAACCTTTAGTTTACATTAGCCTTGAGCCATGATTTCCTATATGCCAACACTAGTAGGCGGTCTTTTCAATCTGGGTAGCATTTGATTGGCTAAAAATTACAGTGCAAGATGAGTCATCAACATTTTTGCTCTGTTCACCCAAAAGAGAAAGACAGTCATTTTAAATGTGCACAACTGCTAGAAGTTGATTTTGTCTTTGAGGAGTACAGCATCAGCCCAGATAAAAGCTAACACACACAGACAGAAAGTGATTATATGAAGTCTTTAATATCACGAGAGAAACATTTTCTACTCTCGAATGTCCTCAGCGTATCACAATTCTCTGTAATTAAGAGTAGCGAGAACAATTTCGTACTTGGGCTTAAAAAACGTTCTGTTCACGAGGGCGCGGATGAGCCGTACTTAACGTCCTGTTACACAGCAGGTGCCTTTGTAGAAATAAAATGTCTCTTTTACTCCTCTTATCACAGCAACTAAATAAGGATATTGACCTGTAAATTCTTCAAAGGGCTTCTGACGTAGCTCAGCCCTAAACTGTATTTGTTGTGATCGGGCTTGTATTTGTTTTTGTCTGAGTGATTCGATGTGTGGTGGAGTTGCGCTATAGTTTCTTATGACATCTTTAAGCTCTGGGTTACCTCTTTCTTTTCTGCTGAATAATTCATGAACAGAAATCCAATACTATCGAATGGGAGCGAGAGGGACTCAAAAAAGTTGAATTACAAAACATTGCATTCTTTTATCTGGCGAAGTTTTGCGAAGAGCAGGGGTCAATTAAGAGTCCTCTGGCAACAGTGAGTATGAATAATGCACCACAGGGCTAAAAAACCTTGGGAGAGTTGCTTTACTTGTGTAGATTATTGACGCTCCTGCCGTTTTTTTCTCCTCTCTCCTCAGGTGAAAAAGGACCCTTTGTCTGCTGTGTCTCTGACTGTTCATGCCTCAATAGCCTGGAGGCAAAATGGGCCTAATTTGCACAGGTCTGTTTTGGGGCCAATTATTATAATACCAAATGTTCTGGAAACACAATAAAATTGAAAACAATAAAGAGCAAAGCCGCCAATATTGTCACACATTTTACATTTTAATGAATCTCTCATTAAAGATGTATTTTAACAGTTTGGCAGTTTGCAATACTTTTCTTTTTCACCTTTGCGAGTGTCGTACGATTAAATGCTATTTTGAAGGTGTTTTTAATGTCGGTTTTATGGTTTAACACGTAATGCCAGGTGTGTTTAGCACTACTGGGATTAAGTTCCAACACTACAGAAGGGACCCAACAACATTTCCTAATACTATGTGAAAATAGAGCAGATTTAACATTTCCTAGTATAACTGTAGCTGAGACGCCGGTCTGTTCAGTTGTTTGAGAAAACATAACTTAAGGGCACCATCTCGTCACGCTTAAGAAACCACCGTTATACTAAAATATCACACAATATACATCCTATCATAATAATTGCCTGTGTTTGTACTGTATACTCTGTTGTCTGTCTTTTAGAGACTGTATAATCTGTGATCCACGGCTGCACAGTGAATCTACACCAATGTCTTGTTTTAAACCCTTTAAATTGCTGAAGTTGTTTTCAATGCAAGATGAATGTTTAATACAGGCTTCACCGACATGATGTGGTCACCAGATCAATCGTACAGGACAGAGCAAGGCTAGACAGCAGGAAACACTAGATGTCAGTGTTTTTCGCTGATGTCGGGTTGCAAGCTTTTTGTTTGTGGAGAAATAGTTGGATAAGTTGACGCTTGCACTTTAAAACTTGCGGGTCCTAATGGATTTCCTTATGTTAAACAGATTGTCTATGTGGAGTTAGAGGCTATTACCGAGCCAAGCCTGATCACAGGGCATTACTTTTATCCTGCCAACATTCCTGTATAATTAGCAGAAATTTGCTGAGATGTGTTTTCTCCACCCCTCATTTCCTAAGATGTATCATCTGGAGTATAGACTAAACTCCTTTCTTAAACTCCAAAGATGCAAAAGAAACCGCGGATGAATTTTATAGATTTATTTTGTCTTTGAAGCCTTTGGATTCATCTAACATGCATCAGACTCTCCTGAAAAAAAACCAGTTTGGTGTTTTGCAAACACTGCATGTTAAAATTAAAACGCCGTCTTTCCTTGCAAACGATGGCAAACAAATAAAGAAACCTTGAACGATCTATTCATTCTGCGGAGATATAATGCAAACTAAGTACACAAAACACGTCCCTGGTCTATAATAACAAGTTTTGGTTTTAACTTCTCATTTATGCTTTTTCTTTATTCCCAGACATTTAATCAGTTAACACGTCAATAAGCGCTTGTCAAGACAGGGCGATTTGTTAAATATTTAACAAATGGGAAAACGAAAAGAAAAACAAAAACCCGCATGAAGTGAAAAAGTTTTTTCAAGAACTTTACGTAGGAAGGGTGTCGCCTGTGTGACGTCACCAGGGGGCGGGGCCGGATTCGACGCGGGCGAGCGCCAATCACGTCGCAGAAAAACCCGGAACTTGCGATTACGTAAGAAAGAGCGCCTGCGTTCAATTTGAAAAGACCGACCAGCTTCAGGTACGTCCATCATTTTACACAAATAACCTTAAAACGGTCCATCATTTTATACAAATAACCTTTAAAACAGCGTAAATGTCTAGCCAACAGATTTTTATTAGGTCAGAAATCATGCAGGTTTTGCGATTGCGATCTCTAACAGGAAATAAAGGAACCGTGGTTGAATCACAGCTTTGTGAACAAATATGTCATTATTAATGCATGTCTTACTGCATATGAGCTGATAATACGTTTTGCCCATAACTGAAGCGTTTAGTTGTCACTCTTATTGACTTATTGATCAAGTTGTTACTGATTGTTGTTGTGCAGTTTGAAACGTAATGCAAAATGCATTAAATTCACATTTAGTTGTACATATTGAGAATTTTTAGTCTTTCGCATTGCAGATAAACATAATGGCTTTTTTCTGGTCGCACGAGTTGGTGAATGATTTATTGTTACTGTTTGTTTGTTTGTTTATTTAAATCTCTATAGCATGCTTTGATATGCCAGTGCTTATTGACTTGTCTGCTTGTTTGTGATTATAATGTGATTGTGAAAATAAACAGCTACTAAATCATCTACTGCAGTGTAACTTTTAGCTAACTTGCTAAAACTTTAGCCTTAGATGTGGAATGCAAGTAACAGGAAATAGTTGGAGAGCTTAAAGCTGGGTTAGGCAATAGTAAGCTGTCTGAAAATTGTATGATCCCGCCTTCTGTAATATACACAAGCTGATCCAAATACGTACTTTGACAGGCAGGCGGGACATCCTATCATTGCATTCTGACCGAATACAGTGATTGGATAAAGATTTTATTCTCATACCCTGCTTTTGAAATGTAAAGTAACAGTGTTTTTATGTTGTTGCAATAAGCACATTGGATAATGTACAAGTGTGTGTTGTGTAATATTTGTGTGTTTGGGCGCAAGACAGGCTTAGGTGTGTTTGTAAAGAAAACAGCTGGCGCATGTATGCGCGGTTGCAGCGCTGTGTTGTTCGCAATCTTATTTCCAACAAAAGAAAGATGTTGTTTAATATAAGCGCTGAGTTATGCAAACAAACCCTGCCGCTTGCTCCATATTTAGTCTTTTTAACTAGATTCTCCTGACCCCCAGTCTTCCTCAGCTGGCTTTTAATTGGCTTCACTGGGCCTAAAATGCTGCAATATTTTTCCAAATTGACTCCTTATTTGAGTGTCGGGAGTGATGCAATTTACAGTAAGTTGCTGGTAAAAATGGACCGTAGCTTCACACACAGCACTTAGCAGGGGCTACATGGGGTATGTATAACTTCAGGCTATGCGGCTCAGTTTTGTTGCATTTTTATGGTGGTCTTTGCACAAGCTGTGTGAGTGTGTGTAAGTGTGTGTGGGTGGGGGGTCTGGGCCTAATGTGTTTCTCACTGTTTGAGGATGCTTAGCTGGTAGCCTTGTCGCGCACTCCGGATAGCGTACGCCGCTACGTCTTTTGGGTTGATTGCGAGGGCTTGTTTACAGTGTGTTACAGAAGGGCTGACGCCAGCCTCCCCGGGGAAAGAACAAGGGTTAATTGCTGTTAAAGTGTTGGTCTCGTCCCACTCTCTGGCCCTGACGCTCCATTAGAGCTGACGCTAATGAGGCGGTGTAAAGAGGACACCCTTGAGTCGAGGGACAACACCGGAGGCTGGGGAGAGAGTCGTGATGGAGAGACCTTTACTTAGAGAGGGAGAGAGAGAGAGCGCATACAAAGTCATAGATCATGAGTGTGTGCTGCTCTGTGTTGTCGGGTGTGTGTGTAGCTTTGCCTTTTCTTAATTGGTGGCTTTCTCTCTGCATATGTTGTTTGTTTGTCATTAGCAATTCAGAGGGGACGCCACCATCGCTGCTTGTCTGGTACCCAATGGCATTTACTTAGTTATTTTACTGTATTGATTGTAATTAGCAAATGTCAAGATACAGATTTTCCACACCTCAGTTGTTGTTATAATGAAACTCACTAAATATTTAAACTGAAGTTTTTCATTTCTTTTAATGTTTAAAGCTGCAATCTGTAACTTTTGCCTCTGTATCACCATCTCTGGTTGAAACATAAAATTGCAGTAAAATGTTGTATGTATGCTGTTAAAATGTTAAAATGAATTATGTCTGACAGCTTCATGTATAAATCATTATTTTAAGCTCACTGTTTTGAATCATGTTTTGAAAAGACCAAGTTAAAACAGATCTGTTATGTGCATGCTGAGTAACTGATTTTAGTATTTTTAACCCTAAAATGTTACAGATTACAGCTTTAAATACATTCTCCTTTTCAATTTAAGTTGTTGAGATGACTGAATAAGTTCTAGGCATTTGCAAGCTACGTTATATTTAGTACAGTTACACTGTTTCCTAACATTGTTATTGAACGTTGTTATTGCCTGTCATCTCAACTGCTAATGTACTAGTGAGGAATTTGCAACTGATTTCACATCTGAATGCATTTGTATTTCAATGGCTTATTAATGGTTCTTTGCTGTTTTATAGCACTGATCCGAGATCAGCCGGTCAGTCATGAGTTTTTCTCCAGGTCCGAGTGCTCCCATGGGCAGCCGCAGCGTTCAGGATCAGCGAGAGCGCTGGGAGAGGAAGAGGCACCGTGTGGCTCGTGAGCTGGTCCAGAGCGAACAGAAATACTGCGAACAGCTGGATCTGATCGTCACGGTCAGTGTCTACAAACCCAATACAAGCCAAATTCACTAAATAGTCACCTGTAGACTGAATGAATCAATCCTGTATCAAACTGTTTGATGATGGAAGTAAACTTTTGAGGCCTGTTTAGAGACATTTGAAACACGTTTTTGTTTGTTGCAAGGTGCTGATTGTTAAAACATCCTAATTAATGAAACGAACGAATATTGTAATTAACTTCCAAAGCTTTGTTCAGCATTTTAACACGGAGGGTTTTTTGTTTATCGAGTGCTCCTTGACACCATCAGAGGTCTGTTCTTTTGAAATTCTCGGTTTATAACCTGTTCAAGGATTTTGTCGAGTTTTCTTCCCCAATTATTTCTACCTCCACACCAGGTGAGAACTTTAACCTTTTCTGTGAGCGCTACGTAGGTTAGCTTACACTTATTAGCTTGCATCTCACACTTGGAGTTTATGTATATCATGATAATTGGTGTTTGAACTTGAAACGTTAGCATAGCGAACCGGCACATCCATCCTGTTTTTGCGGAATGCCGCCGACTAATTAGTTGAATAAAACTTCTTGTTTTCTTTGAGAAAATACCACACACATTTTCTTTTGTTATCCTCCGCCGCTAGTTAATTGGAAGTAATTCCGATGTTATGGCTGCAAAACGATTTTCTCTCCACAGATTTGTTCCATCGACGTCTCAAGGGTACGAGACGAGAGGTGACACTTTTCAACCAGAGGAGTCATGTACGAGTGGCGTCTGAAAATTTAATTCTCTCTCCTCTTTCTCTTTCTCGTTCTCTCTCTCTCTCTTCTTTTCTAGTACTTTGTAGAGATCTTGAAGGCCAAAGGAACCCTGAGGCAGGACATTAGAGAAAGCATCTTCAGTTCAATTAAATCCATTCATTTAATAAACCAGTAAGTATCCTTTAAATAATTAAGCGAATATTCGCGCTCAGGGGAGAGATACAGCGGAGGGTGGGTGGCTTTGATACAGTTTAGAAAGAACGGGAGGGTATTAATTGGGGTCTAACAGGAGAATCAACTTTGAGAACTTTAAGATAGCCTGGCGCGTCTTATCTTATGTATTCTCTTTAATTGAATTGCGAATCGATGCGGCGGCTGCATTTAGGCTTACAGCTGCAATTTCCACCCAAAACTCAATTGTAGCTCAGCACGACGGCCATCATCGTGACAACTGACTGCTCATAACGGCCGCCGTTTGCGCATTTGAGCCCCAATGTGTTGATAAAAATAATCTTTTGTAATTGCTGATGTTTAAAACAGAGGTGCATGCATTTTTAATGAACGCGTTCATTACCGAAGCCATGGCTGCGTGCACAACCTAATGTAACTACCTCACTAGTCACTCAGTTAACAGTATTTTTGCTTTTCTAAAAGGAAACTTATAGTTTCTGAGGCAATATAGTAAAGATTTTGAACAGATTCAGGTGGCATTTTTATTTTCCCCAAATGTGTGGAACCGAGCCCACAGAATTGTGGGATATCATAGATATGCGCTGCAAAACCGACCAGATGGAGGCATCTTAGTAGACAGGAAGTTACTCAAACATTGGAGTAAAGAGATAATTAAAAATCTTTATCCAGTAATCGCAAACAACTGGATAGATTATGGAAATGTATTGGTCCAAAAATGTGGAACGCTGATAGTAGAATGGAGCCACGTGATTGGAGGAAAGTAAGAGGGATTTGTGACATCAGCTGGAAGGAAATCTATTTAGAAGGCGGAGCAAAATGCTTCACTTTATTAAATATTATGAAGGGTTTTTTTAAATAAGTAGACTGTAGGTGTTGACTTTAATTATCCTTGTTATTATTATTGTTATTGTTTGTAAAGCATAATGCCTCGTTACTAATTTATGCAGTTATTGACTCTCATATCTGCCCTCAGCTTCAGGGAATCTGTGCTTCATGACAGCTAGCGTCAATGAAAAACCAGAACCGCAGAAATGAGAGGATGAAATAATACATCAGAACAACTGGCCCGGAGAACCATCGGGATTGATCCGCCCGTGCGGGCAGGGCAGACTAACAACAAATTAACTCGCAGGTGTCAAGAAGCCTGTTCCTGTTAATTCTATCTGAGGCTATCTGCGGCTCCTCTGAAGCCCTGTGTTTTGATGTGCCGCCGTTTTAGGCATCTGAACGCAACCGGCAGAAGCCCTCGCTTACATTCCAATAGCCCGAGAGCAAACACGCTTCCAGTCTTTTATTAAGACCTTCAAGCCCGCATTAGAGCAAGCATCCGTACTCAATGCAGGTGAGCGCCGTTTGATGTATTTAACAACCCGATCAGTCCCTGAATATTTGCCTGACACGCTCGAAGAGAGAGAGAGCGTTTTAAAAAGATTTCATTAGTCCCAAATTGGCCGAGGTTCTCGTACACGTTTTGTTGCAAAACTGCTAAGAATCACCAAAACAATATGGATGCCTTTGAGGGCTTTGGCCATGCACTGATGATCGAGAATTATAAAACCGTCTGAATAATGAGTCCCTGCGGTTCTCATCACCGCTTGACTGACTGGTTTTTCTACAAACAGTGGCTGAATGAAGATGGAGGGCTGAATTTCAGAGCCAGTGTATTGGATAAATCGCTGCCTGGTTACCATATATCATCATTAGGATCGGTTATTGAAGCGCAGAGTGAAGCATAATGGCAGACTCTCAATTTAGATCTCAGAACAGACAATAGGGTCTGACTGATTAAAACGAATAAAGTTCTCACGTACTCCGAATAGCACATCGTTATCTGGAACCTTCCGCGGATGTGAGCTGATATCGGCGGCGGTTGATAAATGTTCTTTGAATTCGTAGCTGAAATCATCAGGTTTTATCTTGGATTAGTTACAACAAAAAAGCAGAATAGATTGTTTAGATTACATAACTGGTGTAGAGGTTGTGGGTTCGATTGTCAGGGAACGAACGTACTGATCAGGTGTATGTCTTGAACACAGTGAAAGTTGGTTTGGATGAAAGTGTCTGCAAAATGTGTAAATGTATTTTATATAGTATCAAAATGTGGTGTTGCATTGTAGAACCATCATGGGAAAGCATAGATCCTCGTGAATTTTGGAATCCATTGAGTTTGAGGAATCATTATCATTAAAGTTTACTTCCTTTGAGGGAGAAATAACAATGTCTGTTTCCATACAGTGCAAGTGAATGGTGACCACAGCTGTCAAGCTAAATTTGCAGTGAATGATGAGTAAATTTTGGTCTGTTCCACAAGTTCAAAGGTAAAATGTGACTTCAGAACATTTGGAAAATATTGTATGTGTCATTTTTACATACAATATGCACTTCCATAGTTTTCATAGTGTGTTTTAATTTAATCAGAGTGCTCGACTGCTCCAGTCCCCATCCACTTCCATTGTATGAAAAACAGCAGCTTTATGATTCTTCAAAACTTTAGTTTACTTTTTTTCACAGAAGAAAGTCAGAAGGATTTGACTGGTTTGAAGTTTATTCTTTGTGCATTGTTGATACACTTGGGTTGGTGACGAGTTAAATAAATTCTGGGTTCATTAAGCGCTGCAGAACAAAACAAATAAACAAACTAAACTTGAATATATTGACACGTCGGTGCAATTCATCACAATCGTTGCTGTTTGTCAGACGACAGCGACAATAATAGTTAGAACAACCTAATTATCACCTTTTTGAAAGGGCTGTCAGTTTATTGTGAGTGAGTGGCACATCATCAAAAACATATTTGAGATAGAAACACGTCTTAGGAGTTTCCTAATGACAGTAAGTGCGGTGTGGAGAAAGATCAAATACTGTCTGATATGGAAAAGGAAGACCCTTGTCAATTTTTGGGGGGGGTGGCTGTGGCATCTGTACAAGGCTTTTGGGTTTCAAAACATCCTTTTTATATCCTGTACGGCTTTCTGTTGTTACTAGCGGTTGCACCGTCGCTAACGATTCGGTGACTAATTAGTATTCGTTCGTTTCTGCTTTTCTCTCAAATTAAGCCACATAGGCCTCTGTTGTTTGGTCGAGTCTGCGCCCGGTCCAGATGTCGCAACCGCTCCGAATTAATGTAGATTAACGTGATGCGGACGGAATGCTAATGTTATCTTTGTCATCTTCCTGACGGCCAGAGAATTTAATTGCCCTAAAAAAGAACATAAAAAATGTAACTCGTAATTTCATATTTATCATAATAGCCTCTGGCTGTGAGGAGGAAAAAGGAAACACTGTTTTTCCCGGCCTTTGCCCTTGTTAGAACTTTCCCAGTTGCTCCGGCGTCTCCTGATTATGAACAGAGGCTACCTTGCCTTGCAACTTCATTAAAATCTATTTAAATCAACTTCAACCGCAAAACGCTCCATCTTCCAGCATGTAAAAACGTTAAGTCTCAGGGAACATCATTAGAGAGAGGGTGTGTGTCTGTGTGTGCATCTCTACCTGTGTTTCTGTTTGGTCTACCTCGTCTAGTTTGGATAATAAGCTCCCTCACATGTGTCAACACCCTCACCCTTGAATTATACCCATGTCACCCTAATGTGCCTGACAGGTAGAGCGCCAACTCTTGCATTCCTCTTGAAGGCCTTGTTTTGTTCCCGGTTTCGCAACGAGCGCGTTCCCGCTACAAAGCGTCACTCGCTTGCCCTTGGGCGCTAGCCTCAGCGCCCTTGTCTCAAACAAGCACGCCACCCACGGGGAGGGGCCTTCGGATGACACCACACAAATACGACTAAAAACGCAAATAGACGCATTCGCAAATACGTCGACTTCTGAACGAACCCCCTCATTATTTGTGACAAGATTCGTCTTGATTTCTGAAACAGAATCAGGGTTATCGTGGCAGTTTGATTGCAGGGTAAGTTAATGCACAAATGGATGACCAGATTTGATGACAACACATTCAAGCTTCATAAGTCAATGAATTCTGGTTAAATCAAACCTTAGATCCAATCAAAACTTCATTGATTTTGAGATTTTGAGTGTTTGTTGTTGTTTTGCTGAAATGTATCGTCTTTCACACGCTGCTTCTTTTCTTTAACTTTTTCCAAAACTTCTGAGTCTAATATGAAGATTTCTTTTTTCTTGAAACAGGTCGCTGCTTGCCGATCTAGAACAGGAGAGGTTTGGTTTGGGGTTTGAGGAATTTTGCACTCACCTCCAGTTTTACAATACTTATGTCGACAACATCCAGACAGCTAAAAAAGTCCTCATGGTAAGTTAAACATTTTGGTTTGTTTTGGTTGTGTAGATGCTTGCTGCTGACTTTCGTTGGGGGCGAGATATGCGGTTGCTCTTGGACGTTTCTGCTAATCACTTCCTGTGCTGCTATATCGTAGCGTGATAATTTATCTGCTTGCTAAGTTACCTAATTTACCGTACCTCACGTATTGACTTCCTGTAAGTGAACGTTCTTTTGCCTTTGAATAAAATTCTGGGGTTATCTTACGCAAGAGCTCTTAGCTACATCTGTCAATATGAAATCATGAATATGTATTTGTTATAGATCTATGGTAATGTCCACAATTGACAGTATGTCACGCTCCGGTTCTAATTAGTCTAAACCCATTAAGTCATCATATGACTCCTCATTCTCCGCATCGTCCCGTTGTACAGTATTGTTTCGCTCAGCCTCGCGGGAAATGAAAGGAAGACGCAATGTCGGGTCAGTAACTCAAAGTTCCCATCGAAATGATTGACGTATGGAGCGGTTAAAAAAATGGAGTCACCTACCTGATTAAGGTTTATGCTTGACACTTTGTGCAAACTGATCTCTCCGAGGCAAAGCCCAGCGGTACCATTAGGCCCAACACTACCATCTCATTACGCCTGACTTAAGCGCACATCCTCCGTCAGTTGGCCAAAAAAATCTCTCTCTTTGCTAATTAGCTTCTCCCTTAGCAAGGCACCTGTACCCGAACGCACGGATGACTGATTCCTTGTTAGACCAAATCAGTTAGCGCTTAAAGAATCATCGCTACGCTGGGCTTATGCTAACGTATGTATTCTGGGCACTCGTGGTGAACTGAGGGGGCATTTTAAACTGAATTTCCAAGTGGAGATGTTTCACACTATGCAAGTAATTGGGTTTGACACCGAATATATATTAGCAGAAAGGTCATTTAAAGTGTTAGCATCACACCGAAGCCACGCAAGGCTGCAGAACTTAAGGGCCGCAAACATCTACTCATATTTATCTGAGGGAAGCCTGAATCCTCACAGATATTAAATGTGTTCATTAAGAGGAGGAATATGTTTGCGGAAAATTGACGGATTTCCATTGATTGCGCCCCTGAGTTAAGTTAGCATCGATTCTCCAGTCAGGCCTACGTGGATGTAATTTCAGGAACATCGGGCGACATGCTTGCTGTGAAACGTGACTCAAATGTGACGATCTGTCCTTTGGTGTCACCACCAAAAAAGTATTTTAGTTTTACAGTCTCATTCACATTTGGCTGTTAATTTCTTCTGAATGATTAAAATGGAAGCCAGCATTTTAGTTCTTTAGTTTATAAAGTATGCTTTTATTTTATTGTGTGTTTTTTTTAAACACACTAAAGTGCTATTGTAAGTATTTTTATTGTGTGTATTTCATAAGGTTGGATTACAGCTAAGCATTTTTGTGAATGATACCATGCTAAAATATATTAACAATAACACACCTTAAAGTGAATACCACTTTTAAAACCAATATGTGATTTTGATGTTCCCATCTCATATTTAAAAATGTCAGGATTCTTGTATTTTTTTGCTGTGCTTTCATTGGCTGGTCTGAATAACTGATTCTACTCACATGTGTCCAGTATGCTGTGATTTAATGTGCAGTGCTCTGCTCAGAGGGAAAACCCAGCTGTCTCCACCATAAACGCCACCAGAGCAGGTGTCGCGCGCCGCGTGGGCCGTCTGACGATGATCGATCGTTTCGTATACCTGACGTGTTTATTTATTATTTACATAGCACACAAACAAAGCGCAGACGCGCGTTTTCTCGGAGGGAAGCACAATTCAGAACAAATTTAACATCTGTGAAGACAACATTAAACGACAAATAAAGAACAAATATGCTAATGCGGAGGCTGTCTGTGGTTAGCATGACGTGAATGTGGCTCATAATGACGTAAAGAAATTCACAAAAAGAGCTTCACAAATACAATTCAGACAGTTTTAAAGTTAAAAAAAAACATTTTTGTGGGATATAACAAAGATATTTGATGGACTTTCACAAACTGAGAGATAAAACAAAATGATTGTCTTTGGTATTTAAAAACATGTTAAACCCATAACGTTCCTACAATGATGGCACCAGATCTTAGCGCTGATATGCGGTTCCTCTTCCTCTCAGGTTCAGCTGAAGAAAAGCAAAGCCTTCAGACGTTTTAAGAAGCTCCAGGAATCGAGACCCGAGTTCCTTCAGCAGAAACTTGAAGACCTTCTTCCACTTCCTCTTCAGCGCATCCAGCAGTAAGTCCAAACCCGCGCTAGCTAGTTTTACTTCTGTGTTTGCAGTGCTGAATGACGGACGTCTCAACCACTTATTGCAATTGACTTAGTTTTCTTTTAATCTCAACAAATGTCAACGTACCTCCATCATTGAATTTCTAGAGAAATGCGATAGATTGGTCACTGGATGTTTTTGGTATGTGTGTGCATTTAAACCATCTGCTTTCTTAAAAAGATTACCTGATCGACAGCATCAATGAGACACCGGCATGGATACGCAGTCATTTCCTGAAGGGAACGTAAAGCGTTTTGGTTATGCATCAGTATTTTTTGACACAGGCCAGTTTACTTCACATACTGTGCTACAACATCTTCTTTGCTGTCAGATCGCTGTAAGGCTTTATGTTTTGTTGATGGTACGGTTTGGATTTTCTTTAAAGAACAAATTTTGGAATCGTTTGATACCATCACTGCAGAAAACTGTCACCACCGGGGCACAGTTTTCATGCTTGAATTCTCCATCCATATTGGGTCGCTTTGGTGCGGGTTCGTTGCACGCCACATACGGAGACTCTCAATGACAGACGTAATTATTGTTTGATGTCGCGCTCACGCCTGCCTTCAGACTGCCCAAGAACTGTCAAAATCCCTTTTGTTAAGCAGACGATTTTGTTGGCTGTAATTTCACGCGGTCTTGGTCTCAGCTGTTAATTAGCGTAACAGGGTGCGAAATGAACTGAAACATGCTTAAGAACCAGCGCAAATTACACGGCATTCCTATATCAAGCTGTTCAGATCCATCTTAATTAGGCTTTAATGTCACTCCTACTTATTAAACGCAGTTTCCGACACGAAAGAAGACAAACAAAATGTCATTCTTGCAATGGAGATAATTATGTCTTTATTTTTTCTTTATCAAAACATTTCTCCACTGCGACACGAAAGCGTCCTTTGTGCGTTCGGCAGACGCTTTTCAATAAATGGTCCGTTCGTATGCGTGCTGTCTGAACGTATTTATTTCCTCTTGTCTTTTTTAAACCAGTGTGTTTTGCTTGTTTTTCCAGAGCACAAAAGGAGATGTTCAGCTGTATGTTTGTGTTCTTCATCAAACAGTGAAAGTGGATGGTGACCAGGGGATGTTAAGACTCCAAAAATGACAAATGGACTATAAACTTAGTCTGTAGGGCTTGTTCTATGTTCTTTAAACTTCTGATGCTGACTTGCGTTTCAGTCATTTCTGTTTCTCTGTTGTACAGACTATTTTTATGGTGTGTTTTGGATCTTGGCCTCCAGTCTCCATTCACCTGCATTGTATGGAAAAGAGCACCTCTAAGATTCTGCGAAACATCTCCTTTATTGGACATCTACTGATAACAGATAAGCTCTTTGCTCATAAGCAGCTTTTCAGTTGAAGCGCACAGTTTTGTTGCAAGTTAGTTGGGTAAATGGATTATGAACTTAAGATGTTGGTGCTTTAAATGACTTAAATACGTTGAGTCGTTTAGCAGATGTGTTCGTCCAAACCTCACCAACTGTAAAACCCTTGTCTAATGAGCGGATGATATACAGGTCAAGTCTTTTATTGTTTTCCTAGACACTTTGTTTTTGACAGTTTTTTTTTATAAATGTTGTGGATTCTGTTCACACTTGTGTGTAAACCTGTTTAATTCAGATTTGGCCTGAAACCGATGTCAATACCAGATGTGTAAACAGATCCCAGCCTTTCATTTCTCGCTGTTTTGTCGTCCAGCAGGCAGCAGGATTTGGCGCTAAACACCTCCTTTGAACACGGCGTCGCGCCCCGATTTCCCTCCACCCTGTTATCACACACACATCCCTTAATTTCCCTCAGAAGCGCAGAGCTCCGACATCTCAATCAGCGTGTTCAAAGACACCCTTGATCTGATCTTATCCTCTCAGGCCCCGATCGCTGTGTTTCCCATTGTCCCCCCCCCATCGATTCTACCTCCTCGCTGGCGGATGGCGAGGACGCACGGGGGACGCATAATTGCGTGATGATCTTAAGTGGCTCGGCAGAAGAGCTCCGTTCGCTGAGAGTGCAGATAATCAGAAGTACCGCCTCTAACAGGGACTCGGGAGGAAATTGTTGTCACTTATCCGGCTGGAGTGATGATGGATGGCAAGGGTGTGTGTGTGTGTCATGGTGGCTACTTAAGACGTGAAGCGACACTGGAGGATAAAATGATTCCTGTTATTAAACGCCATTTACTGGAGCGGCTGAGAAGATATCTTCTCTGTCATTTCTTGCCTCCCCGTGGTCTTCCTCACTAGTGAAGGGTCATTGTCCTTCAGCGATCGATTAGTGTATAAACAAGGTTGATTTTGTTTATCTTTTTATATACTGTTTTTTACTTGTTTTTTTATTTGAAGTGACGGTTCTTTAATTAGCAAGCTGACAGCCTGATGTGTTTAGTTGTTTGACAGTTTTCACAGTGGAGAAAACTGTTTACAGATTAATAAGTTGTGTAAATTCATAAGAAAAGTTAAGAAATGCGTCTATTTTAAAGCACAAATGCCATTAAATGCTTAGAAACAGAAAACCAGCCTATTTATACAGACGATTATATCTGCTATTTATGTCTGAAGGCCGTTTAGTTGAATGTTTTAATTTAATTTATTTGAAAATAATTGTCGCAAAACAACATTATAAACATCCCTACATTATAAACGTGTGTCAGGTGGTGGTTTTTGAAAATGTTTTTGAGGCTTCGAGTTTATAAAGTAATGTTTTAACTTCTTTTTGACGTGCTTGTATGTGATCGGTGTGAATTCGTGTCAACATAATATTTCTTAATTGTTGTCAAGACGAATCGTTCTCAGGTTCTCGTATCCAAACCTGTTCCCAGCTATGTTTTTTTTTTACTGGGTCTAGCATTAGTTTTTGTTGGCGGTATTAAAGCGGCGCTTTTGTTATTTTTTGCAACACTTGTACGGATCCATAATGGATTTATACGTCTTCAGCAATGATGTTGCATTGAAGTGCCACATAAGAGGTTAATCCTCTATTTTGCGGTGTAACCGCGGCTCACTGCGGGTCAGAGGGTCACGGCCGTGTCTCTTTTACATGCAGAAGCCTTTAAAAGCGGAGGAGGGTTCGTGTTAATGGAGTCAAGCCATTATGTAGCTGATAGTGTCGGTCTGTTATATGGGCTTGTGCTTAGATAGCAGATGGGTTCAATTCAGCCTGTACTTCAAACAAGACGTAATGAGAAAAAGTGCAGAGGTTTTTTACTCGGTTTGTGTTTGTTTGCAAAGGCATTGATTGAACTCATTTAAAAGCCGCTTTGTGGGCTCCGTCCTCATAATCGCTGTTTCTTTCTATCGTGATGTCGCTCTTGCTCAGAAGTTGATAGGTCGCCTACTTCACATGTATGGTGCAGTCTCGAGACGAGACCTCTGGCGAACTCACCTTCTCTCTTCCTTTGATCTGTTTAAATGGGTTGCATTAAAACTCACTTGTTTCGATCTATTCAAAGACTTGGAGGGCCGCGATGTACCGGGCAGAAATCTTAAGTCTTTTAAAAGAGCTTTTTATATAATATATTTGCACTGAGAACTGGTATTGATCCCCTAAATATAACATTACCCTCGTCTCATCGTCCTTGATATGTTGACCTCAGGTACTGATTGTGAACCACAATGCTTTGCTCTCAGGTAGAGAGGCCTTATTGAGATTCCTGGTAGCTATCAACCAATCTACTTTATGTTTCGACTTTTGTTAATTAGGTTCAGACACTTGGGAACAGCCAAAATGCGGCGAAAGTTGCAGCTCTCCTTAGCAAAACCGCTAGTGCTCTGAAGAGCGTTTTGTGCCTCGTGTTGTTTTGTTAATTAAGCACAATTAATTAAAGGCTAACAAGGATATTCGCTTTCAAGGAGCGCACGTCTATTCAATGGTAAACATTTTAAATATGGAACTAAATTAGCAGTTTCGACGCACAAAAAGCGATTGTGCCATGCTTCAGATCCAATTAAAATGGCATGTTGTGGATAATAATTTAAAGTACGCATCTGTATTTTGATTGATCGAGAACTTTCACCCCAAACTGGCAATACCAGAGTCACGTGACTCATTTGCAATCCCAGAAAATGGTTCTTGTGAAAAGCAGTGTGCTTTTTGTTTAGTTTGCCTTATATTTTAACCGCTGAAGTTCGACGCTAGACTCGTCGTCTTGAGCCTTCGTTGGTGCTCAACATTGTAATTCCACGGCCATTAAAAAGCAGTAATTACGCAACAGTCGTCGCTTGTTTAATAACCCGTGCAGGAATCTGACAGTGGCTGTTGTCTCTTAATTAGGAATATGAATTCTTAATGCACATATTTAAGGAAAAATAATTCGATATTTCTTCCCTCGCGGACTGAAGTGCGTGAAACGACAAGGTGACCCATCGCATGTTCCGCTGGGAGGGGCTAGCTTTAAAAAGAATTGCAACGTGAGTTTGTTTCATCTCTGTATTACAAAGGAAATTAACCAGACGAGTTGTCCGCCTGGTAACTAGGCCAGCGACGCTTTCTAGCGCTTGATTAGAACATCTGAACTGCTAGAAATACGGTTCAGATTATCGTATTGTCTTGTTATCTTCTCTTTGCTTTGGCGCTAATGAGTGGGACAGGGCAGCTAAATGAGCAAGTTTCGTTTACATTATTTGGAACGTGCCTTAATAATGCTCATTAGGATGTTCCCTTTTTTGTTACTCCGCCGCTTTAATTAGATCCCCCCCACACACGCGCCCCTAATAAGGGCATTCGTGTCTGATAATGCCTGTAATGTATTTGTTACTACAAGATGAGACAAGAAGAGAAAGAAGTGAGATTATTTCTCTCTTTAAGTGCCTTTTAATAGATGGAGGCTTAATTGTGGCTTGTTTTTCCTTTCATTTCTAATGAGAAACGAGCGCCGCTCCGGTTTCGCTTGTGTTCACAAAGCCTGTTTAGTTTAGGCTTCGTTTAGGCTGTTTGTAGGCCTGCGGTATTTTTGCGCTTCAGTGAGTAGCTCAAAAGCCCTACAAGCTAACTGGTAAACGACTCGTTCTAAAAACACAGCAAGCTATTGCAGAGCTTTGTGGTTAATTCTAGTGTTTTATTTCATTTTTAGGTCCCCACAGGTTATTTAGGAATTAAGCATCAAGTTAGTTTGCCTCCAGACAGAATGTTGTGATGTTACTTTTTTAATTCTGACTAATGGATTGGTCAACGTGAGTTTGGCCACTTGTGACTGGAGGCAGTAAGCAACCAATCAGAACATCCGAACAGTTTTACAAGCACCACCCTCATTTGTCCTTAAGCATGTGGTGTATTTTTTAGTTTTTTAGTAGAAAGTTAGTAGTAGTTAGTAGAAAGCCAGTGGTGTCAAGGCATGAACCAGACAGGACTCAAAACTGCTCTCAGATGTTGCGAGCACGTGTGCCGCACCGCAGCACCTGCACTTGAGAGTCTGCGTGAGTCTCATCACCACCTGGCTCCTGTATGTCTGCATCAATGCCCTCAGACCGCAAGCGCTTGTGTTCGGGTCTCGACCTGATGAAGGAGGAGAGCAGAGAGAACGAGAAAAGATATAGACACTTGCAGACAGAAATCAATGATAGTTGTCAATGAAGTCCAAGGTCACTGTGTCCTCTGAACAAAGAGATTAAGGGAGCACTTAGTGAGCTGAGGGGCTGTTCAGGTGGCGAGGGGCTTTTGACATCATCAGTGATGAAATACATAGTCTGTTATCTGTCACGCTTTTTCTGCTTTAATGTTATTTTTAACCGGTTAGTCAGTGTCTGATGTACATGATGTCATGTTATGTTGTACTGTGATGAATGTGATGTTCATAACAGATAATGTACTGTCAGTTATGATTATTTTTTTCTCACAAGATAAACGTAAAATCAGATCAAATCTTCAGCTAAATAAATGTACAGTTATTTGGTCAAAATATACGCTCCTGTTTTATTTTGTGATAATGACTGTACTTTATTTAAGTTACTATAAGGCTGCACATAAGGCTGATGTTATGAAATTGGAAATGTGAATTAATAACTTGTTGAAAAGTTGATCTGAGTTTAAATTTATTATGTGAGAAGAAATTTGATGCGATTGACTACAGAATGCAGCTTTTAGCCAATCAGAATCGAGTATTCCAGAGAGCTTGAATGCAGTTAAATATATAGACATTTATTTAAGCTACATGCTGAATTAAACTTAAAAACTTTAACTTACTTGTCTTGGAGTCTAACCTGAAGGATTTTATTCATTGTTAGGCCCTGATTTTCATCCTATAGTCTATAACATTTAATACTCGCGTAGAGCAAATGATTATAAATAATGCTAGATAATTGAGCACACGGCAGGAATTTTTCACTCCAGCTTGGAAAACGTCAAGCTTAGCGTGATACCCTAGGACCACCGCTGTGAATAAACACGCATCCTGTAAACCGACTGTTTTGCCTGAAACTGTATATCAAATCACCTCTAAACTCCGAGATACCGAGAGGGAGGGAGGGCCAAAAAGAAGCGTCACGTTTTGAAGGCCCCATATCAGATGTTTTCTCCTTTCTCCTTAGCCTTGCAGTCTCAACGTCTTAAAATCTCTCGTCAGAAGTGGAGTTTAAAGATGTGCTCTTCCCCCCCGCCGCGGTTGTTACGGGTGACGGGTGACATGGGCGTGTCGGCTGCTGCCACTTCTGTTTACATAATTCCGACATGGCCGCGGGGAAAAAGAGACTGCGGCTGCAAACAGCCAAACTTCACAGTCCTCCAATTAGAAAAGCCCCTGCGTCGGCGCTTAGCACAGCTCTCACGGAACGGGAGCGTTCAGGCTTAAGTTTTCCGCCCGCGGGGGACCGGCGGGCTGAGTCACCACAGACAGACGCCGCTGTGGAGCCGAGAGGACGTTTCAGACAGACTTAAAGATGCCCCCGGTTTATCTGACGATATGTTAAACGCTGGACGTGAAGTGAAATTTAGTGGCACAAATGTTGATGTTTTTTTTCAGGTATCTTGAAAAGACTTGGATTGTAAATTATTCATTGGTTCATCATAGTTACGAGTAGGTTAGTTAACAGAAACTAAAGAATGAACAATATATTTACATATGATTTGATATATGTACACTAATGATTTTCTAACACTTAAGTTGCATTAACCAGTGTGTTTAATAGGTGTTGAAATTGTTAACTGTTAGTTCATGATCCCTTTAATCTGTCAAAACGTTGTTTCTCCTCTAGAATCATCTAAAGATCAGGTGTTGAATATTTCAGGTATTTAAACATGCAACCTGCATTCAGTTGTGTGTGCATTCTGGTATAGAACACTCTTTTACCATCCAATCCCAGGTAAAATGAAGGCCCGCCCTGCATTTTTTATTGTTGTTGTTGTATATCAGTTAATTACATCATAGCACAGACTTGAAATGGGTTGCAAAAGGGGTTTCATGTTGCGTTTAAAAAGTTTTTTTTTTAAAGATATTTCTTTAAAAAAGTTGATTTAGCTATACACAAGCGATGCATTCTGTTAACGTTTAATGCACGCATGTCGTGTTTAGCATCGCAATATTTGCTTTAATGCCTGTTTAATTGATGCATTAATTGCACGCGTACACCTGCCCAATGCCAGTGTGCTTCCTCCAAAGTTTTCAAGTTTCTCAAATCAAAGTGCAGAAAACTGCGGCGAATCTTATTCCCAGTTGTGAGGATACCGTGGAGTCTAAGTTTTCAGAGAGCTTTTCATTTGAAAGAGCCCTTTGATGTGTCTAGTTGCTGGAGTTCTGCTTAAGTGAGCTGTAATCTCAAGTATTAAGACTCTATCTCGGGCCTTGAAACAGTGAAATGAATTACTACCAAATTTACTCCTCAGTTTGGCCCTCACATTGTGACGGGGTCATTTCTTTAATGGGGCCCCTGATTTTCCCGGCGGTTTGTAATATTTTTGCATCCAGGCGACGATGGCAGTAATCAAT
The DNA here is from genome assembly GCA_036877545.1 of Yasuhikotakia modesta. NCBI lineage: Eukaryota > Metazoa > Chordata > Actinopteri > Cypriniformes > Botiidae > Yasuhikotakia > Yasuhikotakia modesta. Next base: position 12,598 of record JBAJNP010002101.1, on the reverse strand, counting down.
ATTTAATTTTTTTCTGAATGGCAGTCTGTTCATGTTGGGCTAATGCGGATTTGACCCCTTTTCATATTCAGGCACTTGTTTGTGTGCACCGGGTCAAACAGTCTGGGCCAGAAAACATATGTTCTTTCTTGTTCTGTTGTTTTCGTGTTATTTTTACACTCTTGTTTTTTTTCAGGTTTCTTTTCAACATCACAAAATCGGTTATGCCACATCGAGGGAGAAACAAAGACATGGCGCATTAGTGTAATTTTGTAGGCTTGAATGCCCCTTTATTCCTTTTCAAAAAGGAAAAACTGCCCTTTTCTTTCCTTGGCGTGTTTTAACGCGAGTAACGTGATGACAGACAGCTCTTGTCCGACCTCCTTACACTGACACTCAGTGATCCATTTTCCCTTGCGCTTCAAAAGTTTATTTATAGAAACGTGGCAATAAACCTGTGCTGTGTTTTGTTTGTTTGTTGCTTTTTTAGGTACAAACATTTCTTGAAGGACCTGGCGGAGAACACAAGTCCAAGCAACCTGGAGTTTCAACAGCTTTCAAGTAAGAGAATCCGCCGTCTCGCGACTCCACAAACACTCTCTTATCCCGTTAGCGCTCTGTGACAAAAATGTTGATGGGTTTAGCCTGTCTACTTTTTTTTGTTGTTGTTATTATCTGTTTATTGTCAGGATCTGTATCAAGCTGTGGAATCGCATTCACCCAAAAGTCACACTTGTTATGCATGTCAAATTTGCTTTCCACTCTAGTTTGTCACATTCAGAGGCACCTAAAACGAGATCACTCGTTTGTTAGCGATGACGAGGTGCATCGCGCGGATAAGCAGCGCGGAGGATACCTTGGCCCGTTCTAGAAGGTGCAAACGTGGAAATCGTTTCATATAGTGCCAAAACAAACCCGCTTCTAAAAGGGAAAAACTTTCTAAGTTGGCAGTAGAAAAGACAGCCGTTCTTGTCTTTGTTAAGGTGACAGAAAACAACTCTCCTGTTGTAGCTTCCATGCACCGGTTTTTGTCACCGGGTGGCTCCGCTCGCCAAGGATAAAAGTGTGGCTTAACGCGAGTCTAAATTCTCGATGTGGATTTTGACATAATTAATTGGGACCAGATCAGAAGATATCAGGCATGCAAAATATAAATAAATAAAATCGCCGGCATCAACAGAAGCGCCGATAATGACTCTTTTCTAACGTCAAATAAACAGCAAATCTGACTTAAAAGCCGGCGTACACAAGGAATTATTTATGTGTATCAATTAAAGTCTCATTGGTTGCTTGCTGCTTTTGCTTACAAATTAAAACAGCCCCTGATTCTAAGATGAAGGTACGTTTCCACATTTGCTTCTTCCTCTCATTAGAGCTGCTTTTAAACTCTCGCTTAAAAAAAGTAGGGAGAGAGAGAGAGAGAGAGAGAAAAGTTTTCTCATTTGGCCTGGGCAGATTGTAAAGGGAATTATTTAAAAACAACCCACACAAATCATATTGTATGTGATTAAGCAAACTAGCTGTGAAATCACAAGAGGTTTTGTTGTTTATCTTTTTTGTGGTGTTGTTTTTGTTCCATATTTTGGTCTTTTCCTGGTTGCTCTCTTCGCCATGCGGGCGTTAATTTATATCGCCGTATGGGTGTTTGTGCTAGAAATTGTCATTTTAATGTTGGAAATTGCATCTGAAAGTTGATGGGCAGAAGGTACGATTGTTCGTGAGAAATAAATGATGAGGTATAAGTGCAGAAATGGCTTCATGTTAAGTAAGACCTAAGCTAGAGACTCAAAACAAATACTGAATTCTGATTGGATGAGCTGCATTCAGGGTTCTTGTAGCATAAACAGAAAACTTTTGATTCAGAACAATTTCTAGCATAACGTGGCTTGTGTATCATCCAGACATTTAGTCCTGCATGACGCATTTCATGCAAAATGACACTATTTCGGTTGTGGTGGTTAATTGCTTTTTTTTTGCATGCTAACTTTAGCGTTCCTCACAGCAAAGCATCTCCTGAACTCTTTCGTGAAGTCTCTGATGCTGTCAAAGGTTAATTAAAAAAAGTTAACACTCGAGGACTCCGCCGTCGGAGTTCTGTTTAAACATACCGGACGGCTAAAGTAAAAAGACAGTGAGACGGTGTTAGCAGAATGTGGAATGAGAACGTATTAATAATGCAGCGGTCGTGGCTCTGTTGAAACACAATTATAGAGAGGGTTTTCTTAAAAGAAACGGACTGAAAGATGTACAGACTGAGGGCGTCATCTCTAAACAGCCACTTTGTTTGGTTTTTGCTTGTAATTGTTCTAAAGATAAGCGACTCAATTATGCAGCGATTATTTAACTCGGGCAAACGCCGCGAGCGTTGCTCGTTGTCTTCATTGTTAGAATAAACAAGACCAAAGCTGGGTTTAAAATTAGTGCCCATCTGCCTGTTTATGTTTTTTCATTCCTTTTAATGAGTCGTTGAGGTCTACATTAGTTAGCGAATTCTAGGCACATAATTGCTGAAATGTTTTCTCTACGAGTTCATAAACTCTGAAACTGATCATGTTCGTCTGTCTTTTATGCTTTGAATAGCCACAAAACCTTTTTTGAATGCAAAAATGCACACAAAATCTTTTAGCTGAAGTATTTAGGTGCTATAATGCAGGTTTAATTACTCTGTCTTTTGCCCACAGTTTTGCTTAAACATTTATACGTGATGCAGTGACCTTCTGTATTTGTAGTAGCACAACATCCTATGGCAAGGTCTGTACATAGATTTCAGCCGTTCAGTGATGTTTGGAAATGTAAATGTACCCTCAACTTTCTCCAGGGGGTTGATGGTGAAATCAAACATTGTTGTTATGATATGCAATAATGCGGCATGCATAATGCATTAACGCCTATGGATGTGCACTTATTGCATGTCGTGTTGTTGCTGCTTTGACGTGTGTGTTCAAATTTTAAATGAGTTAAAATGGGTCACACTTTATAATAGTGATTAACTTAATGTAGTTATGAACTGCTAGCCGTATTGTTTACTGCATTTACTTCATAATAGTAACACGTAATGTTTAAAAGTGACACTAAATGTTAAATTATTTATTGCTTTGCAGATTTATATTCCTGGCTTGTTGAAAGTGTTTATATAAATTATATACACATATTGTATATCTGTTATTTTAACCCTCAAAAAAGCCCTTTTTACTTTAAAATGTCAACAAATTTTCTTTGTAAACCTGATTTTTTTAATCATGTATGAACATTCATTTATGAATAGAAAATAATAAAAATGATTTAAAATGTAGGACACGTTTTACAGTTAAGCAGACATTTTAAGGTTATATGTGCAGATATTAGTTATACATCCGTTCAGTCTGCTTCATGCTGTCTGTCGTCTCTCTGCAGATGCTGTGAAGGCCGTGTCAGAGGTCGCTCAGAAGATCCAGGACAACGCTCACCGCCACGAGAACCACCTGCAGCTGCGCAGAGTCCAGAAACAGCTGAAGGGCCGCAGGACCAGAATCCTGGCTCCAGGTTGGAGTCTGTGATCTTCCATTCTTTTTATCAGCCTCTCTCTCCAAGCGCTGTGGAGGGAGACTGAGTTAATCGGATGAAGGAGGTCAGGTGGACGACTGTGGAGAAGTATTCTTGTTTTAAAGTGCACCGGCTCTTTCCCTGTAATCAATAGAGGCGACCGAGGCTAGTTTAGTTGAGGCAAAGCGCGACCGCGGCCTCCGGCGGGAGAATTAACCGAATTTATTGACAAGTTCTCTGCGCTAATTGGGAACGGGTAGGAGAAAGTGCGGCGCGAGTTCGGCGCTTCCATCTTCCTCCTTTTATGCTACTTGTGGAGTGGAGGTCCTTTCTTCCTCCTTATTTATCCCGGGGGAAAATGCCCACGTGTGAAACAAAAGAGAAGATGGAGAAGGAAGAAGAGAGAGGAAAAAGATAGAAAGGGTCTTGTCGTGAGCGTCTTGGCCTGCCAATCTCCCCCAGGACCAATTAGAGCTTCTCCTCATCTTGTGGGCCGACAGATAAAAAGAGAGTTGGGAGAAACGGGAGGGAGAGAGTGTGTATTTGAGCACATGCGAGTGTGTGTGTGTGTGTGTGCACAAAGGTGGTTGGGAGACGGCTGATGAATACCCAACGAGCGTTGGGCTCATTTCACACAGCGCCGGATGTAGGAAGAGTGTAAAAAAATGTCTCATCCTGTTTTTCCAGGACTCTAGAATTCTACCGAGGTCTTTTCTCTTGTCCAATAAGGGTTTTTTTATCCCCACTCGTTCTTGCACTTTTTCTGACTTCACAGGGCCGAAACGGGCCGGGCCGGCTTATCGTCCATCCTCTTCCTTTCCTCCAATGTGCTTTAGTGAAAGCGATGCTTGACAGATGAGAGACTCTGGAGCCCATGAACAATATTAAGTGGCCGGCTCGGAGATAAGGGCAGTGTAATTCTCAAACGCAAAGCTGGAATCAATGGGACATTGATACGCCAGGCGGTCTTCTGGTTTTCTCCAAACTGGATGTTGCCACCACCGCAGTTTTCCGTGGGCCAGAAGGATGGAGGTGGGATAGGTGCATAGGCCTGTTGTACTTATTTAAAAGAACGGTGTACTCAGAAATGAAGTCTATCATTGTTTTCTAATTGTGGTCTCTTTAGGTTTTTATGAACAAAAATCATGGCTGTTGTTTAGTAAATAATGCAAAGCTATTCTCCATAACATTTGCCTCAATGCTGCCATCTCTCTTTTTGCAGGCTGCATATCTGCCCACTTCATGTTTTTGAAGTCAAACATTTCCTGCAAAATCAGACCAGGCAGCTGAAATTATAAATCACTGTTGTAAGATTACTGCTGCGAACTGGGGAAAAATAAAGAGAGAGTTTTGAAGACTGATCTGTTATGTTCACGCTCAATAACCCAGGACAGCATTTTGGGTTCTTCAAGACGACTCGAACTACAATTCAAAAACCTGATTTGGAAAACGAAACTGGACTCCTGGGCTTCCCAGATGAACAGACATGAAAGCGTCACCTATCCAACAAAGGCCTCTCAAAATTAACAATGATTTGACTTCCCATTCCATCACTTTCAAACAGACACTCTTTCAAGTGTCTTCTGGGTCTTTGGCTTGGTCACATCAGGAGCATCCAGCTGCTTTGTAGTGCAACCTTTAGCACCCCGCAAACCGCTGGGTTCTTTGTAGCTGGGCAGAGGTTCTGTCTGACAGGAGAAGTTGAAAGCGTTCAACATGAAGAGGGGATCTCCAAGTTCCTGCTCTTTGAACTGAGCCGATGAAGCCTTCCTTGGATATGTCAGTCCAAAGCGGGAAGGAGAACATGCCAAAGAGCTGTACGGATTCACAGCGTATCGCTTGTTTTGTTGCATTAAACAGAGGCAGGGAATTCTCTGCAGTTTTGGCATCGGAAAAATTCGTAGTTGTAGACCGTCAATGGAGTCTGGAGTCTGTTGTGTGCATTTATCTTTGTTTTAGCTGTTCTGTTTTGTTGTTATTATTAGCACAGGTGCTTCAATTAGCATGCTAGCAGCATCAGGCGGTTTCCACTGTAAATAGGAGTCATGTGTAACTATTAGTCAGTTAGAACTTAACCATGTATGTGCATGTAACCAATTTAAAGAAGTCAAAGAAAGCATTAAATTCAATCTGCCCGCTCTGCCCGAGAGCATCACAGGATGTGTCCTCATTGTTGCCACATATTAAACCTGTGGCATTTTAAAAAAAGCAGTTTGACCCCCACTTGACTCCTCTGCTAATCACAAAGTGCTTGTCTGTCGCTCAGAGCATCCGTTGTGAGCGCCGCGCTCTCGCTATCGCCACGGCCGCAGTCGCCGGGTTCACCGGGGCAATTAAGGAATCAGTGGCAGGAATGAAATTTCATCTTATCTATCCAAATGTCAGCATCTAATTTAGTTTCTGTCACGCAACTGCCAATCACAAAGAGGGAGACTGGACACCTCCCCCTCTGTCTCAAGTCTTGTAAACCTTCAGCTTTTTATTCTCAGGGTGAAATTGACTTTTTGGATGTGGTAAAAGGTGTAACGAGCGACAATAAGTCGCTCCTTCATCCCATACTTCAGGTTCTCTGTTATCTCTTCTTCTCCCAGGGAGGTGGTACGTTCGTGAAGGCTGGTTGAAGATGGTGCCCCCCAAAGGCACGGAAGCCAAACCCAAAATGTTTTACCTGTTCTCCGACATCCTGCTCCAAGCCAAACCGTGCAGTTCTATACACCCAACCAACGGGGGAAAGTTCGCCTGTCAGAGGGTCTATCCGCTGAAGGAGTGCACTGTGGACAAAGTCTTTGGTCACACTAGAAGCCAAGGGGGTCTTATCAGTGTAAGTGTGAACTCTGGCTTTGGTGTCAAAATAGATGGTTGTATTTGATCCAGTGTATTTTGATCGGTTTTTTTTTAAAGTTCATATTTGTTTTTAAAGGGTGGAATTATTTGTGGTTAAATACCATTGTTTTTATTTTTTTTGAGAAATCAACCTATAAACTTACTATGTAATTATGATATTTCATATTCTGTATAGTTTTCTCAACATTAACATATTTAAGAATTGCATTTCAATTAAGAAATACGGGTATAAAATACTGCTAGTTTGTTGATCTTTAAATTCTGTAATGCATTGTTTTTCATCAGATCGATGCGTGTTTGTTTAGTTGTTTTTTTTTTCTATAAAAAAACTAAAATTATATATTCAAAATGATATTTCCTATAGACAGTCTACAAATCTATTTGATTAGCTGAACGCATGTCACCAGTCATTAGCGAAAATGATCAATTTATTATATTTCTGCTGGGCTAATTACTCCAGTCACTCATAAGGCCTCAAGTTTTAATGTCCTGACGTTGCTTGATCTCTTTCCAGGTCTCCACACGGCTGCTGTGTGACAAATTATGTCTGAACGATCTCCGCCGTCTCATGCAACATTTAGTCGAACGTATTGCACGACACAAAACTGTTTACTGAGTTTGTCATTCCTTTAGCATTTAGCTCCTCTGTTTTGGCTGTGGAATATCTACAATAATTAACCAATCAACAGCAACTTTGTAGCGCAGTTATGATTTTCTTCCCATCGCTTACATGAAATGTCATTGTAGCAGCAATACGCTCGTATTTATGATACAGCTAGTCATCAGCTGCATAAATATAAACACAATTATAAATGCAGTTCTTTCGAGTATATAACAGTGTTAGATTTAAGGAAAGGTCAGACTACATTTTATGTTATATTCATTATTTTAACCTCCTATAGCTACAGTAATGTGTTCAGTAAAGATTTTTACACGGACTGCATTGTAAAATTGACCATTGATGCATAAAAGTAATGCATAAATCTGTTTGGGCCGAACGTAACCATAAACGTGACGCGTTGCTTTTTAGTTTGAAATCAACCTTAGATAAACTAAACCCACTGCAGTCTTTACTGTTTAAACTGTTGAACTGGTACCTGGTTGTTAATCATGTGACGTGTGTTTTTTTTTGGTGCATAGAATGGACAGAACTGGTCTCTGAGCCGCCCGCCCCAAGGAATTCTGGGAAGGCGCTTGCATCACTCAGATTCGATCAGAGATCCTTTTCTTCCTCTCCTGAACCGCTGTCTCATCCCCACTCTCATCCGCCCGAGCCCCGGGCAAAGGCCGCTTATTATCTAATGGCCAGAAAAGGCAATTCATTAGCCTGTTTTCCCACAGAGGCCCCAAACGCATCCTCAATAGCATTAGGTATAATTTCTCATAAGGACACATTATTGATCCGGGGTTTACGCGCCTCCCACCTGGACTGGAGAGGAAAGAGTCCGTCAGCAGTCTCGGCCCCTCCCCTCCGGGACCATGAAGAATTAAAGCAAAATTAAATTTGACAGCTTGAAATGCCATAGCAATCTATATGCAAAGTTTGAAAGTACTATAGTGTAGGAAAAGATAGAAAATGTGCTATGAAAATTTCAGCTCTCTCTCTTTTACTCTCCCCTCCATTTGTCTAGATGAGAGAGTGTTTGTATTTGGATAATGTTTGGCCCCTTTTTTCTCCATTTCTCGGATTCGCCGTTGTCGCACCCCGTGCCTTTCGTCTCCTCCACCTCCCCGAATATTATTCCGCATCCGTGACCGATTCCCTTTGATGTATAAATAATAAAGTAAAATTATGTGCGTCGCGGAGGCGCGGCGCGTCGGCGTCCTTATTATACGAAGTAATTTCTACCTAAGAGGGTCAGATTTCCTGACAAATCTCTAATTGCCGCCCCGCTATGGAAGCGGAATCTATTTGTGCGCAAACGCGGCCACCCGTTTCCAAAGCGCAGCGCGCGCAGAGCCTCGCGCTCCGCCTCGCCTCGCTTGCTGAACTGGCTAATTAAATAATACTTTTGATGGTGGCACGTTTACAATCTTAATCTATTTAATGCATAATGGGAAACAATCCGGCTCCCCGACTTCTTAAAACACAGCCGTCGCTCCTTTTCGCCAGGTGTCCGTTTTAAAGCATCTGCGCTCGTTGCGCGCCCGTCCTCTGCGGTAATAAAGATTGATACCGATTATTGATATGCTGTATGTAACTGCCTCGCTTTTCTCCACTCCTGTGGTTTCAGGTAAATGTGAAAGGACATTTAATACGTACAGGGCCCCGATTATAATCCAGTCTAATGGCCCCCCGCTGTAATTATTCGGAGGATAAAGCCTCGTCTTTGTTTGGGTTCGGATGCTTTCCGTTGTCTTGTTTGACATGTGTAATCTAGCAGTAAAGTCTCCTCAGTGCGGATGAATGATGGTAATTGCTGTTGACTCAGGGATGAGCCATCTGACGGGGTGGAGAACATGGAAAACTTCTCCACCAGTAGATCTTTGCCAGATCAGCAGCCGAGAGCTTCAGCAGCACATCTGTGCATCTTTGGGTTTTGATGCAAGTTTTCCTCGGTTCAGCGTGATGCTGTGTTTTACACACATCAGGTTGATGTTGAATCAGTTGGTGTATCTGAAGTTAAACTGGGAATGTTTCTGGAGGTTTTGATCAGTCACACTTTACAGGCCCCAGAGTTTGACATGTTGTGAGCCATGGCTGATAGTTGAGTTTGTAGTTTTTTGGTTTGGTTATTTAAATTATGACCCATTCATGCTTTTGTAGAGCGTCTCATGAACAGTTCTGTTTAACTCATTTTCTAGTTAAAATAGTAGATGTAATTTTGCCATTGAGTATTAGTGGTAAAAGATCATAAAATGGTTCTTGGACGCCCTCTAGTGGTTTTGGTGGAATTGTTTCTGCAGTAATGAAAGTCTAAACAGTACATGCAGAATCTCAGGTCAAAACAACGCATTAGCTTGGCAGACACTGTGTCTGTGAAAACACATTTGGTACCATCAAAATCTTGTTTTGTCCTTCTTGCTGTTCGTTTCTTCTCTCTTACATCACTCTTAAGTTTTTTGGTATCTCCTTTAGTTGACGTTTGCCAGAGCCAAACTGCTGCTGATGTCTGAAGACCAAGAAGATATAAACGACTGGTACCGTAGCATTTGCTTGGCCATCGGGTGAGTTCAGCTCTACACGTTTTCATCTGTTAATGAGAGGTTAGCTATGTCTTTAACGCTGTCACACGACCTGGGGGTGGGCCGGAGCAGATGTGGGAGGGGCCGTTCACATGGGACAGGCCTAGGTCTCACTGCTAGGCTAATTAATTTATCACTCTGTCAGAGCGTTTGGGAGGGATAAACTGTCACCTCATGCCGTCGTCGTCTTATGCATGGCCTCCTGTCCAACCTTTGGGCTCGGGGGAGCACAATTAGAGACATAGCTGGACAGGTTGTGGTAGCTGAGGTCAGAGGTCATTGGTGTGTGTGTGTGTGTGTGTGTGTGTGTGTGTGTGTGTGTGTGTGTGTGTGCGCGCGTGTGTGTTCCAGGAAAACAGACACATTTCAGTCAGCTGTTATCCTCAAGTATCAAAATTTTGATTATCACACTTATTTTTACAAATTAAGGAGCCTGTTTCTCAACTCGATGCTCTAATTAAATTGGTTATATCATACTTGCAGGTCCTCTGAGGTCCATTTAAAATCTTAGTCGAGATTTTTTTAGGCCAAAAGCAGTTATGATTTAGTTAGCTGATCATTTCCCACCCTCTCTAGAAGTCATCTGGCTGTTTTTCGTCGCTTTCTTGTTAATAACAAATAACAAATGTGTGCTTTCTCTCTGATCAGGTGAAGTTTACAAACCCTGGCTTTTAAAAACAGCGTTTGTTTAAAGACTGTTACTGTACGTTGTGACTCGCAAAACAAACTGCGGTTAAGTGTTCTCTGAAACGATCTGGGATTTGTTAAAAATAAAACCTCAAAGGTTTTGATGGACTCCAAAATTTTGCTTCTGTATCTAATTCTAATTCATCTTCACTTTGAGCGAATGCGCTGAACACTTTCAGAAGTTTCCGAACACTTCTGATGAGTAAATGAGGGCGATATATTTAATTTATTCATATGTGTTACATCAGAAATCTGCAGAAAGAGAAAAAGTTTCAGTGATCTTGTGTTTCTAAGTAAGATATTTTGGAAAGGGCCTAAAGTTAGTTAAATGGTAAATTAAACAAAAGATGAAGCAATGTTTGCTTTGTGACTCTTTTAAGGATTCTTTTAAATAAAGGATAATTTCTTGTCTTTTAATTAATTGAAGGTTTCCCTACAGCTGTGTCACTGATCCGGGTCACGTGACTTTTCCCTATTTTTGTTGCATATTCCGTGATCATCTTTAATGCAGATGTAATCGCTTCCTTACATGAAACCCTATCAGATTCCTGCTATTGATACGGCATCATGTTATTGCTATTACTTGCGGTTGGGAAACACGATGCTGAAGTTTATTTTCAGTTGTTGCATACCAGTAATCTTAACGCCACCGATTATTGACTCTGAGGAAGACCACAAAAAATATCCCGGCCCCCAAATCCTTTTGAAACGTAAGAGTGCCTTTTCTTTTCACGGCACGTGCGGAAATAATCTCACTGATTCAGTGATACATTGGTGACATTAATACGTCCTGTGTTAGTGTATTTACAGTAGAGGTACCGTTATACGATGCAGATGAATAAAGTTTGAGTCACAGGGAACTCAATGATTGTGGTCAGTCGATGGTCTTGGTGACATGAGGTTTAGCCGGTCGGAGCCTCATGACAAAACTCACCGTCTCATTCAGGCGGATCGTCCACAGAGACTCTGGCGTCTCATATACACACAAACGCTTAAATTTCACCGGACCCGGTTTGTGCGTATCCTGTCCTGCAGGTATAGATAGATTCAATCTCTGAACGTGAATAAATGGATGTTATTAAGGCAAACGCAGTTGAGGAGAATTTATAATTTTCCTACTTTGTTATAAAAGTTCATAAAATGGTGTAATTGCATGTGGGGCAGTTCAGGACATCTTTAAAACTGTAATTGTTGCAATTACGTCTGGTGACGCCGCTGACACAGGAGTCACATACTTGTCTGTTAATGAAATAGTTTTCAAGACTGTTCACTTTTAGAAGAACGCCTACGGATAATGTAGATGGTCTAAATGCTAATAGACATGGAGTTAAAAGCCACAAAATGCAAATCCTGTGGGGTTTTTTTTAGCTTGTGGTCTTTAGGAAGCGGTTATTAACTTAAACTCCAAAACTAGGCTGTTCTGCGCACAGGTTTCGAGTTGTACAGTGTGACAAGTAAAACAAGACTTGAAAATATTATGTTGGTTTATCAAGTTCATCAATGTCAGGATTAAGAAATCCTGCTCAGTTTTAGCCAGATATGTTAAACGTATGATAATATAGTTTCAAACTATGATTTCCTGAGTGCTGCACTGTCTAAATGCGTTCCTGGTTCGGCCCGTAATGTTTCCCATCTTCAGGAAGCTGAAGTCAAATAACACAGTGGTACACAGGAGAGAAGATCTCAGAAGGAGACCGATCAGACCGGATCCGAACAGTCAGAACATTCCGGAGGTCCAGGAGACTCGTGGAGTTAAAAGAACCATGGTCAGTGCTTTAGTTACAGTTGCTAAACAATGTTAGTCAATGTAAGATACGAATTTACTGTCGTTTTGGTTTTCAGATGTTGGATGAAGATGTGAGAGAAGGTGTGCGACACCTCACCAGCTCCTCAACATCGGCGTTGGAGAGCGACCACAGCGCCACCAAGAGGTTGAAACACAACGACCCTCCCTCTGCAAGGTGTGTCTGTATATTTGCTCTGTTTTCACAGCTACTAACTTCTCTAATAACTTTAATTTCTCTTTAATAAAGTGTACTGAGTAGTTTTGGGCTGGACTGTTCTGTTGGCCTGTGTAAGATGTTAAAGTTGTACCTTTGTATAGCAGTTCTTATGTTATTGCCTGTACTTGTAAGTCGCTTTGCATGAAAAGCATCTACTAAATGTAAATGTAGAATTAGTGAAATAGCTAAAAATAACAATGACAATGAATCACCCTCCGTAACGTGGCAGTCACTACCGTCGCATATATATTTGTATGAGATTTTCAGTGATAACTTACCAGCCTCACGTTGTTAATCCAGACCTGAGGAATCTGCGGGCTCAAGCTGTGTCATTCTGTGAGGAGCTTCAAAGTCGGAGAAGCTGAAAGATCGGCCCA
>JBAJNP010002100.1:35643-51740 GCA_036877545.1 Yasuhikotakia modesta | reverse complement strand
TTTCTGTACTCATTTCCAGATTTAAGCTGTATAAAAACATTGCATAATTTGACATTTGGCTCTAGTACAGTTAATGCTGCTCTGTTAAAAAGGCTCCCGTGTGATTGTCTTGCCGCAGGGGGTCATATTAGTTTTCCTGTTGTGAAGCTGTTGCCATGGGAGACAATGAGCGCAGCGTTTACTTAATTACTCTTTGGTAATTTGGACTTTGGGGGGTGTTGAGTTGAAATGTTAAGAATAATGCGAGTCTGTGTGTGTTGTGTTGCGTTCAATTCAAATGAAAGGCAGATAAACAAAGCAGCAATGGGAAGTGCATATTATGTTTGTTTGCTCTTTGCATATTATGTTTGTTTGTTGTAGCACAGGCATATGTTGAATGCTTCTGATAATAGATTTAGATATAAGCATGGCAAATATTTCTTAAATCTAACTGTAAGTTTGCCATCCAAAGTGTGAGGGCTGTTTCACCTCAAAATAAAACATTTTACTAACTTTACATTGGATTCTTTTAATTGCAGTGTGAAAACAAAAGGAATTTTGTTTAAAAATATTGAACTGGCATGTAACAGCTAATGTTCAGCTGACTGGCCCTGTAGCCATTTACAAAAACACAGTAACATGTACTGTACTGTACTGTACTGGTAAATTTGTCTGTTAAGATAAAGGATAAAGACTGTGGGATAAAGACCAGCCTTTATCAGAACCATTTAGTTTCTGGTTGGTATCCCTCTGTGCCTCTGAAATCTTTGATTTGTTAAGAGGAACATGCTGTATAATGTCTACAAATATTTAGATTTATGGTAAAATATATTAAATGTGTGTGTGTGTGTGTATTGTAGTAAGCAGAAGCGCTATGTGGAGCGGCGCTGGGCTGAGGTGTGTGTTGGTGATCTGGTCCAGCTCTGCTGTAATGAGATCATACCTGCTGACATGGTGCTGCTACACTCGTCTGATCCTAATGGAGTGTGTCACATCGAGACTGCCAACCTGGATGGAGAAACCAACCTCAAACAGAGGCAGGTTGTGCGTGACCTACCACAACAGGTGAGTGGCAGTATGTCATCATCAGTAGCGCTTTTGTCAAAAGATATTGCCACAAGAAAACATTGTAATTTTATGTTTGTAAGTAAATAACAAATGCCTAAAGATTATGTTTATAACCAAGATAACATTTTCATTCAAGTTAAACTTCTGCCTAAATATTTTAAAGGTGCAGAATGTATGTCCCACACTGCTTTATCTCCTACCTAGCAAACATCTCAACATTAAAAATAAAAATCTGCATGGATTTGTTTTTCACCTTAGGGATTAGAATTCATTCCAGAAAACTTCAGCAGTCGAATTGAGTGTGAAAATCCCAACAATGATTTGAGACGCTTCCGAGGCTTAATGTAAGTGAATAAACTGTATGTATTTTAGAAACATGAGGCATAAGGTTAATTCGGTCTGAAGGAAAGCAGTAATGGATTTGTTGTGCACACAGGGAACATCCCGGTAAGATCCGTGTTGGACTTCACAGTGAAAACCTGCTGCTGAGGAGCTGCACCGTGAGGAACACTGAAACCGTGATCGGCATTGTGGTCTATGCAGGTGACTTTCATATCTTCTGTAATAGATCGACTTCAGAAAAAAGCGTGAAAAAACAGATTTAACTGTCAGACAGATGGACATAAATGTGATGTGTTCGCAGGTCATGAGACCAAAGCGATGCAGAACAACAGCGGGCCGCGCTATAAGCGAAGCAAACTGGAACGCAGGCTAAATGTTGATGTACTGTGGAGTGTTGCTTTACTGCTGCTTATGTGCTTTGTTGCTGCTGTAGGTCAGTATTTATAAAGCATCTGTAGATATGATTGTTAGCATTTAATAAATGAAATACATGGGAAAGGTTCTTTAAAGGTGCTTTGTGGTGGTTTGATAGCTGAGATTTGCTTGTGTTGTTCAGGTCATGGTCTTTGGCTGAATGGATTGAAGGATCCCATATTTATGATCTCTGACAACACACCCCCTGCACTCGCTGCCTTTTACATGTTCTGGACAATGATCATTGTTTTGCAGGTTGGTTTCCTGTCATGAAATTAGTTACTATAGTTAGTTGCTAATTGCTATTGTCATATTACTATTTTTACTCTTGCTAATTTTAATTTGACTAATTATTATTTTTAATTGTACTTATTTTAATCTTACTCATTTTAAAAATGACTGTGAATGTACTATGAATGTACTAAAATATTTACACGAAATATTAAATGAAAATCAAATTATTGTCTTGAATGAACAGTATGCCAATAATGGGTTTCCTGTAATAGGTGAAATAAGATAATTTGTTTATAGGTCCATCAGTCTTTTCAGTTACACAATGTGTGCTTAAATTACCAGTTCGGTCCTCATTCACTTCCTGTTTTTCTTTGTGTTGTAGGTACTGATTCCCATCTCTCTCTATGTGTCAATAGAGATTGTAAAACTGGGACAGATTTATTTTATTCAAAATGATTTGGACCTGTATAACCCAAGATTGGACACAGGAGTTCAGTGCAGAGCGCTAAACATCACAGAAGATCTCGGGCAGATCCAGTTTCTGTTTTCTGACAAGACTGGAACACTTACAGAGAACCGCATGCTGTTCAGACGCTGCACTGTGGCAGGAACTGAGTACCCTCATCGTGAGAATGGTCTGTTTGCTAAATACTTCATACCTGACTGTCTCTATATTGTCTCTATATTATTATCTCTATACACCCAGAAAATAATTTCATTGGTTAGAAAATTGGAAAATTTAGAAAAACCATTGGTTTTATTATGAATAGCTGATGCTGTTAAAGAAAATTCCAGACTGAGTACAGTAAAGTTTCCTGTGTGATATTGATGTCTGAAGACAAGGTTTATATTGTCTATTTAATGGTTTTGTCTGCCACAGTAATATACAATATATATTATATATACATTACAGCATATGCAATCGGTTAATAATCAGTTCAAGTTAGTCAGGTCAAATAATCAAGTGTAGTTATAATTCAGAGTTTTGTCCAGAATCTTGACTTTGTTGTTTATTTGTTGCTGTGAATTTTAAGGTTGCATTCTCCACAAAAGGTACATGTGGTGCTGCCTTATTGTTTAGTCATCATAGGCATTAGACATCATAATAATGTTAATGCCATTAATGTGAAATGTTAATGGCTTCTCTGGAACAAGAAAGGAGATGATTTCATAAATATTCGTCTGGGTGGATTTAGTACATTATTTCAATACATTATGACTCACTTAATGAAGCACCCAAGAGTATCAGAAGTGTTTATGGCTTACTTGTCATTTTCCACAAACTACAAGTAATTTTGGTGAAAAATCAGCTAAGTAAAAGCCACACGGGTTTGAAGCAAAATGAGGGCGAGTAAATGATAGCACAATTTTTGTGGGAACTATTCCTTTACAATTGATCTCCATAAACAGCCCCCTAATATTTGGAACAGCTACGCATACATATCTGCTGCAGTTAAAAAGTAAAAAACTGAGATGGTCTCAACCACATTTGTTTGTTGCTTTACAGCAATTTCTCTGGAGCAGTATGAGGAGCAGGGATGTGGAGATGCAGATCGCTCGCACACACTCCGATCGCGCTGCAGCAAGAAGTCTCTGAGCTGCAAATCTCTCAGCTGCAACCGGAGTTCAGTTTCCCTCAACACGCTCACGGCAGAGTCAGACACACACTCAGTCGTCGACACGCTCCGCAGACGCACACTCGGAGCCTTCAGCGGCACCATGGTGAGAGAAATGAACCCTTCACCTTCAACCCTTTCCCAACCCCCATTAATTTCTCTTTCAAGTCACTGTGCCACACCTCTTGTTGTCATGGATACGTGTATGTGATTAAATGTGATTGTATTTTTTAGGAGTGTGCCGTTGTTCCAGACCCTCAGCTACAGGGGAAGCTGGCGGCACTGTCTTCCCCTGTACAGTCCCCAGTTCCACAGGAATCTGCTGAAATTTCCCACATCCTGGACTTCTTTCTTGCCCTCGCTGTCTGTAACACTGTGGTAGTTTCCTCACCCACTCAGCCGAGACACGTGGTACGATCCAAATCCTTCCTGATATTCAGCTGATCGCATTACATTTGAACTCTGACCTTTTCCCATTAATCATTAGTCTAAAATATGATTGTTTACTGTAGTCTACAGTTTTGTACATTGTAATATGATTAAGAGCTTATCTTCAGCCCTTTAATGAAAACTGACATTGTGTACCACATGTGCCATGTTGTTATAAGCAGCTGAGCAGAAACTTTAAAACCTAATTGACATTAAACATGTGAATTATAGCTAGGCAGATAAAAGGCTCCCTATCAAATAGCCATAGATTAATATATTGGCTTGTGTTTGTAATTGACTGTTAATATAATATCAGGTCCAGATGCCTATGGCTCGCACTCCCCTGCGTTCTCTAGAGGAGATGAAGATCATGTTGCAGAAGCTGAGTCTACCTCGCTTTCCCATTACACCCAACCAAAGCCTAGACACTCCTGGCAGTCTGACCAAAAAACTCTTCACCCGTGGTCGCTCAGCAATGTACTTCCCCAACAGTGCCCCACAAACCCCCACTGCGACCCCACAGTTACCCATCACGGCCACTTGCACCCCTTCAAATACCCCCTCCACTCCCTCTACTCCAGCCCTGATACACAGTACCGATGGAGCATGGGGAGAAGATGTGGAGGATGTAAAAAAGAAAGCCAAAGAAAACATTGATGATGAGACTGAGAGCGATGATGATGAAGATGAAGAAGATGAGTTGCTGTATGAGGCAGAAAGTCCGGATGAGGCAGCGTTGGTACAAGCAGCAAAGGCTTATGGGTGCACTCTGCTGGGCCGGTCTCCAGAGCAAGTCCTCGTGGCTGTTCCAGGCGCTGGACCGGTTACCATCCCACTCCTACATGTGTTACCGTTTCATTCTGCCCGGAAGAGGATGTCTGTGGTTATCCGCCATCCCTTCACTGGAGAGGTGGTGGTGTACACTAAAGGAGCTGATAATGTCATCATGGAATTCGCTGACAAAGGTGTGTGATGTCTTGATTTTGTTTAATCAAACCATTTTCTTTGTTTTTTCCCTTGTGCTTGTGTTTTTATGTGTGTATAACACACAAGATGCACAGTTTAGTCAATTTAATAAATAACAATATAGTCAATAATCAAAATGTCCTGCGCTAAAGTGAAATCAAAACCAAAGTGGAACAAAAAAGTAAATCTGTTATAGTGTCAGACATACATGAAACTGTTCTGACACTGCTAAATTTGACTGGCTTTAATTATGCAGACCTATTTGTTGTGTTGCTGTTATGCAGACCTGTGTTTCTAGCACAGAATTGTTTGGAATAATGGATGCTCTACTAGGCTAATCCACTAGCGTTAAACAGTAACAACTTTGAACCTGACATGCTCATCTCTCAGCTTTGTGTGTACATGTGGTTGCAGCTGGAGATGGTTTCTCGATGGAGGTTATGGAGCGAACACAGAGACACCTGGACCAGTATGCAAGAGAGGGGCTACGCACTCTCTGTGTTGCCAAAAAAGTATTTTCACTCTCACTTCTCTTTTGACACATTGAAACTTTATTATGCTGTATATGAATACGTCAAACTTGATCTAAGAATAGCATGAAATAGCATTGAGAGCACATGAGCTTTTGCATGAAAGACATTGTCTGCGTATAATTGACAGGTGTTGGAAGAGCAGGAATACAAAGCCTGGTTGAAGAGGCATGAGTTTGCAGAGACCAGCATTGAGAACAGAGAAGAGCTTCTGCTTGAATCTGCAGAGAAACTGGAAACTAATCTTATGTTACTGGGTGAGAGATTAAGACAATTAAAAAACATGTTGGTTTTGCAAACCTCTTTCATGAGTTACAAATCAATAGAAGCCACAATACCTTTATTAAAGCACCAAGAACAGGCTAGCAACTTCATAGCAACACTCTAACAACCACCCAAAACACCCTAGCATTGCCTTGGTTACAACTTGAAAGCATTAAGGGCATAAGGTTGCACCAAACGAATTAAGCATCACCTAGATTTCCTTGTATCCCTACAAATTCTAACTCTAAGTCCTTTCTTGGCTCACAGGGGCGACAGGTATAGTAGACCGTCTGCAGGAGGAAGTTCCTGAGACAATTGAGGCTCTGCAAGAAGCTGGAATTAAAGTGTGGGTCCTTACAGGGGACAAACAAGAGACGGCTATTAATATTGCCTTTGCTTGCAAACTTCTAAGACCAACAGACCAGCTGCTCACAGCCAATTGTGAGAGCAAGGTATGTGCAACAAGTTATTTAATGAAATAAGTGACTATTTGCACCCAGATGTTGTGCACCCAAAACTGGCTGGGCACACAACATTATTTGCACCACATGTTTTCTGTGCTTATTCCCTCAGGAGGCATGTGAAACTCAACTTCATGAGTTACAACGCGAGATCAGCTTCTTCACAAAGGGAGGCGGGTCGGACCAAAATGTGGGCGTGTCTAAAGATGACAGGAGTGCCTCTGACTTTGTCCTGGTCATTGATGGCCGTACGTTGGACTTTGCTTTGCAGGAGGAACTACAGGAGCATTTCCTGGAACTCACATGCTGCTGTCGTTCAGTCATATGCTGCAGATCCACCCCCCTGCAAAAGAGCCAAGTGGTACGGCTTGTCAGGGACAAACTGAAAGTCATGACTCTCGCTATAGGTCAGTAGATGGATCTGAAAATATCTGATTGGTGTTGCAAAATGAAGTGTTCTGGCTTTGTGAAAATTAAACATGCTGTTGTTCATAGGCGATGGAGCAAATGACGTTAGCATGATTCAAATGGCAGATGTTGGCATTGGCATCTCAGGACAGGAGGGCATGCAGGTACACACACAAACAAGTGAAGTTTTGTTTGGTTGGTTTCACTTACAAGTTCACTTGTAACCAAGTTATTTCACAGCATCTTTAATGACATTATTCCCACTTTTTATTACTGTCCTAAAGAAATTTCAAGTAAAACCTTATAGTTTATAAGAGATATCTCATACTGACAGAACATGTGATCTTGTGATATCTCTGTAGGCAGTGATGTCAAGTGACTTTGCCATCTCAAGATTTAAATACCTGAGAAAGCTGATTTTGGTTCATGGTCACTGGTGCTATTCACGCTTGGCTAACATGATCCTCTATTTCTTCTATAAGAATGTGGTGAGTTACATAATCATTTATAAAAGCAGATCAAATGGAAGAACCTGTTCTGTTCTCACCATTTCCTCTGGTTTCTTTTTTCATCTAGATGTACGTAAACCTGTTGTTCTGGTACCAGTTTTTCTGTGGGTTTTCGGGCAGCACCATGACTAACTCATGGGTTCTGATCTTCTTTAACCTGCTCTTTACATCCGTCCCGCCCCTTGTATACGGTGTGCTGGACAAAGATGTTTCTTGCGAAACCCTCCTAGATCTGCCTGATCTTTACAAGTCTGGGCAGAAGTCTCAGGTGGGCATATTATCCTACTATACGTATTGTAACTATATGTAACTATATGTGACTGTAGTACATAGTATAAATATTGTGGTGTCTTGTTTGTGGTTATTTACTAAAGTGTGTGACTTTTTAGGCCTACCTTCCTTCAACATTCTGGCTGACCATGCTTGATGCTTTTTATCAGAGCCTTGTGTGTTTCTTCGTACCTTACTTTGTAAGCCATTCTGAAGTTCCTCACTTTAATGACCCAGTGTGTAAAATGTCTCTTATTTGAATTGAGTGATTTGCATTATTCTCAAATGACATTTGAGGGTTTGCCTTAGAACAGGAAGCAAAGGGTTTTTTAAATGCAGGATGTCCACATTTTTTAAAGGTGAAGTGTGTATTTTTAATGTAAAGTTTGTTCTAATGTAAATTTTGTTATTTTAAATATTGTATGCACAATGTTGCTATCAAAACATGGCTGAGAGTCATTTGTTTGCAAGTCCTGACCCATTTAACACAGCAGCATTTGTGAGGCTACACTATTCATTTGTCCAACTAATTGTAGATTCTTGTTGGAGGCAGTGTTTTACCACTTTTTGGTGATGCTAGTGTTTGCGAAAGTTACACATTTCAACTTTAAATTTCATATATAAACTGAACAAGCCTGATACACCTTAATATCTCTAATATGATTCAAATACCAGACTGTTATTTTCTAAGGATTGTTTATGTAAATAATCACATCATTTCCTTTGTATGTGATGTAAGGCCTATGCAGGAAGTGATGTTGGAGTGTTCTCCTTTGGCTCTCCAATTAATGGCTCCGCCCTCCTCATCATCCTCTTGCATCAGGTTATCGAGAGCCGCACACTGGTGAGCCAATCAGCTTACAGTGCAAGTTTGTCACTCATTTTGTTGAAACATGCAAAGCATATTTCAGTATGTAATCACACACAACACAACGAATGTCTTTAGATTTTATACTGTACTTTCTGCTAATCTTATTGTGCCTTTTTGTTGTATTTTTTCTGCAGACATGGCTACACGGTTCACTGCTGCTCTTCAGTGCACTCTTCTATTATGTCTTTGTATTAGTCTTCAGCGTTACCTGTGTGACATGCAATTCTCCCACAAACCCTTATGGCATCGAGACAAAAATGATGTCTGAAGCACTCTACTATTTCGTATGTGGACTTACCACAGTCATGGCATTATTGCCTAGGTACACCATGCACACCTCCATTCATTTACCTATTAATCCCAATAGCCCTTGACTCTCTTTCTGTGTCTCACTATTTGTGTTCTTTTGTCACAGGATTCTGTTTCGTGTCATTTGTAACACTACCGTTCCTTCTGACCTGGCAAAAGCACAGATGATAGAGAGACTCCCTCCAGAAGCCTATTGCTCTAGCATACGTCAGTGGAAAGAGAACAAAGTTGCTCTAAAACAGTCCCGGAAAAACATTCCTCAAAGCCTCAGCGTGAATGCAGACGTGCCCAATTTAACAGATTGTATCCCAGAGGCAGGCACTGTCGTCTCATGACCAATAACAATATCTCCACCTTTGACTATATAAATGTAGTCATTAGTAAAAATAATGATGGTATATTCCTGCACTTTAACTGATTGGCGGGTATTCTGACCAGTCAGATCACAGAGCTGGATTTCTCTGCCCAATGAGAGTGTTTCTTCAGTGATGTGCCTGGGCTGTCTCTCTTTGTTTGGGGGGAGGTGTGTAGAGCTGACAGCTTGCATTGCAAACACGTTCTTGCAGATTGGATTGCAAATTTGTTCTTGTTGCTGATCGTGAAAGTGACTTGGAGTTGGCTGTTTGTACACTTGTAGGTGGTCCAGCGCTCTGTCCTAGCTGCATGATATGCAGAGAAGTGTTTACACTCCACAGGCTGGGCTTGTGGGTTTTAGAATTACACATGCATTTCACAGGAATTGTGACAAATCCTCAATTGTTTTTATATTTAACAAGAGTCAGTGGTTGTCACTGTTGTGTGAAACAACATACTTCAAAATATCTTATTTTGTGTTCCACAGCAGAGAAAGGTCATACGGGTTTGTAATTACATAAGGAAGAGTAAATTATGGAAATTTGTTGGGGAACTATCCCTTTAGGTAAAGTACTAAAGTACTCCAGTACTATGTTGGATACATGAAAGAAAAGATCTGGGGACAAGCAGCCTGGGTGTTGGAACAAAAAGTGTCACCATATTTGCACATCATTAATTATTGTTGATCTGGTAACCTCCAAATAATTAGGAAAAGCATAACTGCTTTTATAACTGCCTAACATTATAAACATGCAGTGAATTTTCCTTGCTCGTGAATGAATGTATTTGTGACCTGAGGTCTTTAATGCCCATTTCTGTGTTCATTTCATGCATGCCAGATGGATTACCAGTGTTTTATGGTCGATTTTTATAATGTTATTTTTATGGCATAAACAAATGCTTATGTTACAAATGTGAATCAGTAATCAAGAATGATGATCGTAGGTGACTTTTCTAAGTCATTGACTTGGAAACATTATTTATAGTTGTTCTTTTGTTTGTCATTTGCGTTAGTTGCAATAAAAACTCCTTTGTCAACTGTAGTTCATGAATATGTACACAGAAGGTAGTTTTAAGTGAGTTGCAGTCATTTGGCAGATGCAGTAAATTGACATTTTGATTTAAGTGTCTTTTAATGGTTTTGATGTCTAAAAATTGTACTAAAAATGATCTATGTATACAATGACAAGGATAATCATGTATTTCCCCTACATTTCCATTTAAAAAAAAATTGTGGGTGTTGAGAGATCATAGTTGTCTAGATGGGTCCTGGTATGCAAACGTGTGGGACCCCTTGCAACCCACAGATGAATGGAAAAGCTGAAATATTAAAGTAAATAAAGTGTTTTGATCTACAGCCTATTAACCTGGCTGTTACGTGGGCACCTCTTGCATAAACGCAAACGTGCTGTAAATAACTTCATTGGTTCTGTAAATTACTATGGCACCTGTGGGCGGAGCTACGGCACTTCCCCTGCGCGGTACGCTTTCGATTGTAAGACTAACAGGAAGCCAAGTAACTGTTAAAGTTGAACCTGAATAAAAATAAGTTGTGAATGACAAAGACTGCAACAGCCCACTTTCACAAAGGGAAACATGAGCGTGTGCAGTTCAACCCGGAGCACCGGGGAAGACATGGACGAGCTGGAGTCGGTCAGGTGAGCTGAACCTGTTACTTTCATTCATCGGGCTTTATTAGTAGTTGTATCGATATTCACACGTATAATAATGATACGCTGCGTGATCGTAAGCGCGGATCTTTCAACATGTTATAAAAACTTTCATCTTCTTTAATGGCGTTTTATGTGTTTTCATATATGCCCTTATAAGTTCATTGACTTAAATTTGTACTTTTTCATTTGTCATGTTGTTTATGATCAGCTGTGAAAACAAAAACATGTTTTAGGAAGAACACAAAGACACAGTTCCAAACAAAGTATTGCTGTGCACTATGTTTACACCTGCCAAGCCTGTTCGAGGTTAATAGCCCCAATCAGTATGAGGAAATACTCTTTTAATGTAACTTATCTGTTCATGACATGCGGGCTGTACACAAAACTGCTCAAAAGAAATCTCGAGAGAGATCCAAACAGTGTTACATGTATGTAAACCTTTGTATGATGTGCTTTTTAGTGTGGGTTATTTTCAAAAAATTAAATGTTTTTGTCTAAGGGAAGTCAGTCTCTATTGTTATATTGTTATTTGTTGCATAGCAAACAAATACACATTTTTTGACATTGTATTGTTGACAGATGATTCATGATTCTCAAAATGTCTGAACCAGTTTCCAAAATCCTAAATTGTTTGTTTGTTTACCCAACCTGATCAGAACATTTTCTGACAGCACATTTAAAACCAGCAGTACAATGAAAATCGCAGTTAAAAATAATAATGTGTTAATCCATTGTGTCATGATTACTATATATAGTTCACTGCTCTGTTATATCAAATAACCACCAAAGAAACGATTATAACTCGGGTAATATTTCTGCACCTGATTTAACAGAAACAAAGCCTCATGTACAGGTTATCGGGTATGTTTTGTGAATGTGTAGGTGCGTGTGGTATCTAACACAATTTGTAGTCAAGTCCACCATTTTTTGTGTTTGTGTCTGTAGCTGGTATCATTATGATTTGTCCCGGCATGCCGCAGAAGCTCTTCTCCTTTCAAATGGGGTTGATGGGAGCTTTTTACTCAGAAATAGCAACAAGGGACCTGATTGCTTTGCTCTGTCTGTCCGGTAAGATATGTCCACCATGGACATAAACCCTTATGTACTTGCAATCACATGGTCTAAATCACGTTTATGTGTTATCATATGTAATATGATAGATTATGTGACTTAATACTGTAATAAAATGTAGAAAATCCCTCTGGAGAGCATACACACCTTTAATTCAGCACTTCATACTTAAATACTGTATTCTTAAATAGCTGCTAAACTGGTAATATAAATTAAGATGGTATAAATTCAGTCAAGATTATACTTTTGTTATTCCCCTTATTTTCCATTACTCTTATATACTGTGGTTGTTAGGTCTTGTTTTAAACCTTTCAGTTCCTCTTTCTTTTTCAAACGCATCAGTTTTGAACTTCACTGCTGTCTTGCTTGAATTTGCTTGAACACCCAAAAATATTTATTATCCACATTATTATTTTTTAAAGCTAATGAACAAAAATGTGTAATTAAGTACATAACAGATTAGTGTTCAACATCTCCTTACCTAACCCTTTTTCTCAGGGGTAATTTTATAATAATCATTTAGAATTTGAGCTGTTGAATTCGATGTCCCAGGACAAGCCAGTTTGCCTTCATTGACTTCAACATAAGTAATGAAAAGCATGTAAAGTAACCTGCAGTTTTATGTTTCAAACAGAGATGGCAGTAGGGAGACAGAAGTTACAGATTTTAGCTTTAAATTTTCTTAAGAAAAACAATCAAAGCCGATATGAACAATAGGTAACACTTTACCCAGTGTGGAACACTATATTAATACACTAAGTATTAATATACTAGCACTAACATATGAACACTGTATTAATACACTAAGTTGCTATTTTACAGAGCAACAAACTATATAACTTTACTTTATTCTTTTATGCTTTGATGTTACATGCTTTATCAAAAGACAGTCAAAACAGCTTTTTATTGGCCATATACGATTGATTTCTTACATGAAATTTGACCAGCATTTGCTGTTACTGGACAAACATTAAAAAGAAATATTAACAAAGAAGTATTAGTGTTATGAAAATACAGTCTGTCAAGGAGTGTATAACATCTGTAGACTTGCAATGTTGTTCACAGTTTTTGTGATCTAAATATAATCTTGCTCAGTAAACTTAAAACTAATACTAAGTTTGTGGGAGGACAACACTGGTTATCATGATCAAATGTCCTGAGTCTGACTCTCCTTTACATTTTTAGAGCAAAAGATTCAGTCAAACACTTTCATGTCCGGCGGGAGTTCGGCAGATATTCGTTTGGCTTTAATGAATTTTCATCTCTTCAGGATTTCACAAATCATCTTGCCAATCAGCCCCTGTTAGGCAGTGAAACTGGTGAGTGAACATTACTGCTCATACTCATCACATTTTCATCACTGCTGTAACCCTAATGTATGTTTTATTCTTGTTACCAAGGAAACCTCATAGTGCTCCAGTTCCCATACCCACGGCAGGTGGAGGAGCCGTCTATTTATGAGACTGTGTGTGTGCATACGGCCATGCAGACCGGGCGCCATGAAAATGACTTGGTGCCTAGTGCTCCATCGGTAAGTCAATCATCTATTAGGATTGAACTAAATATAAATTAATACATGAACACACACAGTGTCTTTTAACTTTTATTCATATCTGCTTTGCTGCCATTAGGCCAGTTTTAAGCACAGCAGTATTTACAAACCGTTCCTGACGTAGATATCTCAGTACTGTTAACTCACCTTGCTTAACTGTTTGTGGAATGCTAGTAGTGATGTAGCAACTTAAAACTTGCCACTTGTTAGTTACCAACACTACCCATTTGATTCTGTATGGTTTGCCAATTTCCGTAATATTTGTGTGAATAAGTTAAAGCTAAAATGAAGTGTTAAGCTAAGAAGAATTAAGCAAAAAATCTATTAACCTAAATGAGAAACTCAACAGGAGAAATGTTTGGTCTGTGAAGGAGACATTGACCCACAGTGACATTTGGGCAGCCGTTTAAATCCTGATTTTGTAGCATCAGACTGAAAAAAGGACGTTTACCCATGCCAGCTAATGTACATGGGTAATGAACTGGTACAGGGTGATATAAAGAGGCAATTAAAACCATTAGGCCTGATACAGTACAGTGCTGTATATTAACAGTATATTATCTATGTTCTTGAATCATTAACATATTTGTTTGTTTACAGCTTGGTACTAAAGAGGGTTATCTGGTAAAACAAGGTGCCATCATCAAGGTATGGATGAATTGGCTGTTTGCATGTTACACAAGTTATTGTATACAGACCTATTTGAAAGTCAAACCAATGTTAGTGTTAAATGCCAGTTCCAGATAAATATTGGGTTAAACTTGTTCTACAGCAAACCTAGACCTAAACACAGCACTGATGACTCATGGGATGCCTCTTTATTTGTTTTCTGGATAGAACTGGAAGCAGAGATGGTTCACACTGAACAGACATGAACTTAAATATTTCAAGGACAAAATGGTAGGTCTATGTGTTTCAAAGTAATCCTATAGAATAACTTAGCTTGATTTTTTTGTGTTGCTAAAGAAACAATATTATGTCCTTTTTAGTTTGTAGAGCCAATTCGAACTCTAGATCTGACAGAATGCTCTGCAGTCCAGTTTGACTACAGTCAGGAGAGAGTCAACTGCTTCTGGTATTTATCTACTCTGGTATACTTCTTACATAATAGAGTTAAACAGTGTGTCTTTCTCTTTCCTTATTTAATTTAATTAGTCAATATAATACGAAAAGGAAGGGAACAATCAAATATGGCTGCAAACGGCAAACAATTGTTTTGGGGAAAAAAGTACTTTTTGTTGTGCTACACTGCACAGGCTTCCTATTATTTCATCTGAAACTTCTGTAATTGGCCATGTGGAAAATTACTTGCTATTTTTAATGATTTAAAATTAGTTAGTAAGTGCCTTGCATGATTCCTAAGCACAATACATCTGCATTAGAGAGAACATCTTGGTTTAAAAGAGGCATTTATAGAGACTTTTACAGTGGGGTTACAAAAGGTGAAATAAATGTGGTGTTTTGTAAATGTAACAATAAATGTAACAAAACTGGATGTAATAGAAGTTAATAAAACTTTTTCAAATGGATTTTTAAAAATAGATTAAAATGTCATGAAAACAGGAAATACTAATCCATCATTATAACTTGTTGTTTTTACATCAGTTTTGGAAATTTCATATAATTTTCAAAGTGAGTTTAATAATAAGGAAGTATAGTTAGAAACTCATATACGTGAACTTCCTCCTGCCTACATATTTTCCAAACTCAATTTCGTCATTTTACCCCATGTGAAAACCTCTTCTTTAAAACACAACACACAACAAATGTTAGCAAAACTCTGTGCTAAACTTCACTTATCACTTTTTTCTGACAGTATGGTGTTCCCTGAGAGGACATTTTATCTGTGTGCAAAATCAGGTGCTGAGGCAGATGAATGGATAAAGATACTACGATGGAAATTGGTAGGAGAAACCTTTCAGAGTTTTTTGTGTAACAAAAAACTGTGAATAACTACTGTAGTAGTTATTGCTAAATATTGTCAGTCATTCCTTGGAATTAGATTTTTTTGCATCAGTTCGTAATTGTGAATGTTTGTCATTTCCTTCCTTATCTCTAATCACAACTGTTCTACATTTTCAGTCACAGATAAAAAAAGGTCGGTGATGGATCATGAAGAAGTATTACAGGAAATGACAGCCATGCAGTTTTTGTTTGTAATTACAATGTGCTGGAAGTAATTACAGTGTCATTAACTGTCCATCTGAAGGCCTGTGACTTTGGTAACGTGGTTTCAAATCATACATTGAAGATTACTTATCTATAGTACGCCAAGCCAAGTCCCATCGCACTGTTAATGTGCTTTTAAAAGAGAATGTATGGAGATGGTACACTACCAATATCAGTAATATAGTTTTTTCATGTTTTTCTGCCAGCTAAACAGTATATAGAGCATTGAACTACAGTGTATGTGCCTCAAAACTTGCAGTTTGTTTGCAAAAACATTTCTTTACACCACCTTATATCTGCCACAAGAAACAAGACTGCAAATTATAATGAACTTTGTTCCTTGAAAGCGTTTTGGTTCCAGTATGTTTATTGACTGTAAATTCTACACCTACCAAAGGCTATTTCTACTGTGATGTATAACTGGACAGTGTTATTAATATTATCTATCTTGTCAAAAGAGAAAAAATAAATAAATAAATAAATAAAAACTGCTAAAGCAAAAACAACTTTAATTTTTACAAATGTATTTATAAAGAGACAGAGGAAATGGTTTGATTCATAGGAAACATACAGCATCAACACAAAATTCAATACAAACAGTACAATGT